>PVKZ01003575.1:0-124666 GCA_004027375.1 Macroglossus sobrinus
AAGAAGAAGAAGAAGAAGAAGAAGGTAGAGAAGAAAAGCCACATAGGTTCTAAAATTTATGAAAATTAAAAAAAGAAAAGAATGCTCTTTTTTAATATTAAAGATCTAGAGGGCTGTATACATCCATATAATGGATTGTCATATGGACACCAAGACATTTAATCATATCATACCTGGTGATCCAACTTCCCTTGTCACTTCTAGGTATTATAATAATATTTAAAATAAAAATGGTTAATTACATTGTTTTTGATGTGATAAATACATATTAATATCTACCTTAAACCACACCAGAAATTATTCTAGACACTAAAACAGAGATTTTGTCTTCAAAAAGTTCAGTCTGGATGGGGAGACAGTATAGTCAAGGAGATGCCCATATCAAAATACAGTGAGGCAAATACAACCATGAAACTGCCAGTCACAAGTGTTTCACAGAAGCTGATTGACCCTATTAGGTTTTAAAAGTTCTCATCACAAGCAAATAAAAAATTTCTAATTTCATAAGATGATGAATGTTAATTTAACTTACTGCAGTAATCATTTTCTAATAGGTACATATATCAAATCATTATGTGTATACCTTAAGTTGATACAATGTTATATGTCAGTTGTAACTCAATAAAACTGGACAAAAATAAAACAAAGAAACAAACAAAACTCTATCAGAAAGCAGAGTCTGAAAGGAAGGAGGAAACCTTTCTGAAGATGCACAACTAAGTTTGTATCAACAAAGCAAGAGTTGACCAGTTGGACAATATGAAAAAGAACACCCTCAGTAGAGATGAGAATGTGCAAAGAGAAGGTTAAATGAGAACCGGTTTACAGATTTAGTCAAAAACACTGCATGAACTAAAACAGTGATCAAACTTAAAATTGATTACATGTAAATATAAATGAAATAAGCTCAAAATAAAATGAGCTTCTTATAGACTCTAAGGAATTGTCATGAATTTTTATTTACTATGGCATTTGTGCTATGTAGATTTTAAAAAAACAGACATTTCTGAATCTGTTTGAAAACATCTCATTGACAAAAAAAAAGCCACAGAAATTATCGCTTAAATATTTGTATTTTTACAGTACTTATATATCAACATTTCTGTGTTCCCCATTTTTCCATTGAATGTGATTATTGTTTTAACATCAGGTGTTTCTACCTTCACTAGCCTAGGAAGTAGAAAAGTATGAATAGATTTATGTCAAATTCATCTATGAATCTTGAAAATGAATTCATAGTGTGTTACAAAGTGGACATCACAGTCACAAACTATGGAGTTTGTAATTAGAGGGCTATGATTAGAGGACAAAAAAAATTAAAAATAAATATGTTAGAAATAATAAGAGCTATATATAATAAAATTTCATAATAAAACAAATGTTCTAATTATTAGTCTAAATTGGAATTAATTAATAAATAAAAATAAATGTGTCTCATATTAACAGCATGTAGGGAGTGCTAAAACCAATATTCTGATAATTCTCATTAACTAATGAAAGTGGGTTTAACATAAAAGGCTTCATTTTGGTGAGACTCATTCCTGGGAAACTCCTCGTACTTAGGCTTAGGAGAAGCTTTAAATATCTTATTCCAAAAAAGGAAAAAATGCTATGAGTTGGAAATTCAATTATCTAATTATTATTAAATTTGCTAGAAAGAATTAGTACCACTCTTCTCCTATAATGATGAAGATATAATGGCAAAAGCTGAAAGTAATTTCAGGATTTTTATTATGTTATCTATTCAACAATCTCTGCATATCTCTGTTCATAAATTAATATCTCGCTTAAGAGTACCTTCTTTCTTCAGGGTGAATGCTACCTTAAGTGGAATGCTATATTAAGCAGATATAAATTTGCAAAATCAGAGTTGTAAAAAAAAAATTTACCATTTTACTCTTATTATGTACCATCATTGAATAGTTCTAATATCTAATTTAGAGTAATTTGTTTTAATATTAACATTATTTTTATAAAATTATACACCTTATCTATACTATAGTGTATAAAAATTCCATTTCTATATTTGCTTCCTTGGTTATAAAATAACTTCAGAGTGCTGTTTAATATATCCATGCCAGGACTACTTCGATCATTTGTCTAAAGCTATTGAAACTGAAGGATTTATTTTTTTATTGGCAGCCATTTAAATTATTCTTGTTTTATGCACAGCTTGCACAGTGGGATAAAGCTGTTCACTTAGTGACAGCCTACCAAAGAAAATTATATAAAGTGTATCATTTCGCCAGTCCCGTGTGCTCACAGAGAGGAAAGCTATCCCAATTTCAACTTCCAATCAAAGTTTCCATCACATAATGGTATGATTGGCAGAGCTGATATTTCTTTAAAAACTGTCAATGACATCATTATAACAAACAAAAAATACTTCATTAGAATAAAATAATAATAACTAGCAAACAGACTTAAAATTATCAGGCAGTTTGTTCAATTTTATTAAAATAGTCATTGAACGACTAATAATTGGCTCTGATGGTGAAACAATTTGAGACTTGTCAAAGAAACTGAACAATACTGATAAGTCTATAAATTAGACTTGCCACACAATATAATCATACAGGATATATATCTGTAAAGTTAGTTGACAGTCTATAAGCATTAAAACATGATGCAGCAAATGGTAAATTTACTTTCACATGTTTAAAATAATAATGGGATTTGCAGGTTGATAAGACTAAAAAAGTATAGCCACGTGATTCACTTTTACTCATTAAATCCTCCCCTTTTCATCTAGGCCAACTTGACAAGTAAAAATGCTCTCTTTTGTTTTGTTTTATTTTGTTTGTTTTGTTTTGCTTTGGCTCTCTCAGAGTAAATTCAGTATCTCTTTCCCATCTGACTTAGGTGTGTTTTCTATAGGCTCAAAGAGTTCTTTGTGCTTGACTGCATTGCACACTTCCCCATCCCCTGATTATTCTGCTTAATTTATCCACCCTGACCCAGGCTGTACCTTCCTTGAGAGTAGGAATTATCAAGTCTTCCTTTTTTTTTTACAGGGGAAAGCACAAATGCAGTTTCCCACTACCACAAATTATTCAGTCAAGTTTCCCACATCTGGGAAAATCACAGGGGTCAGCACATTCAGAGTGCAATGTGTGAACCTCGCCTGGGAAAACCACCCTCAGTAATCATGGTATCCCCTGCCAGATAAGTGTAGTAAGTCTTAACTTGTATCCCCCTGCCATATGATGGTGCTTAAAAAATAGTATTTGCTCAATAAATACTTGGCAAGTGAATAAAACAGCCAACTCAAGGGGAAATAAAATGTAACATAATACAAATTAATATTAACAGCTTGTCTTTGTCTTTATTCTTTCTCTCTACTTATTCATTGCTCTAACCCCCTCCTCTTGCCCCTCCTTTTTTCTTCTCCCTCTCAAAATTCTATGTATCATAACTATTATTTATAAAGTAAAGGATGACTTGACCCATGCCCTGCACATAGACTGCTTTACAGAATATTCTCAATAAGTTTTTTTTTTTAAATAAAGGAAAAAAAAGGAGCTAATGGGTAAGGAGAAAGAAAGGATAATAGTCAAAAAATCTCCAAAGATGCAACATTTTTAAGGTTTATCACAATATAAAAAAGCATTTACCTTGCCCTTTCTTCCTTTGCCTCTGATGCAATTTATTACCAAGTTGGGACAAACCAACTACATTTTCACAAGGCAACCATGATTATTTATTGTTGATTGATGTGTAACACTGTTGATATTCAAACATTTTTATTAACATAAACAAAAATGTGTTTGGATATTATATTTATTTTGGCTTTTTTTATAATGCTCTTATTATAATTTTCTAAAGATTAAACATGATTTAAATAAAAAGAAATAGAGATCACATTAAGAAAGATCAGCCCTAGTGTTCCAGATTGTAGCCCATTTCTCTGACTAAGAAATAATGCTCTTTGTCTATCAGACACTAGTTTGTAGGAAATCAATTACACCAAATGATACGCAAAACCCTGGGGGGATAAGAAAAGTCAAACCCACCTCCACTCATCCTCTTTAGGTGAGGAAAAAATAAACAGCATGTGGAATCTGGATTATGGGTTCAGTTTAATTCAATCGATATCTGAATATTTGTTTAATTCAATCAATGTCTGAATATTTGTTTCCTGGATGTTTGTTAAATATTTGCCTGGGGGAATCAGGTTAATTAATGCATAAAAGTAGTCTGACTTCAGAGTAACTTTCCATATAATTAGGAAAGAAGGAAAGACAGAAATGTTGGCTCTTTATGGAAGTCAATTTCTCTTCTGTGCTGACTAAATAATAGGAAAGACACAATTTTTAGTGCAAAAATTTTTTTCTTTTGAGAGAAGAGGATAATAAGTGATATTTTCTGTGTGTTGTTATAATTAATTTTTCTAGGCCAAGGAGATATTAGTATATGTCTATAATTGTATTAGATGTACCTTTTAAAATCAGCTTTTGCCATTGAAATTATCATCTATTTTCATTTAAAAGTTTATTTAATTGTAATGAAATAGAGATTTGAAATTGGTGACTTTATGTTTTGATATACTTTTTAAGAGAATTGAATCTATACGTGAGAAATGCTTCATTTGGGAAGTCCAGTAAAATATTTTCAGTGAGCACACTATGAATCACTGATTTTTGTCAACTGAGGAGTGTTTTTAAATTGTTATGATCAAATGCATGTAAGATAGGCAACATATCTTTTATCTACTCTATATACAAGAACTTTGAAGTTTATCCAAACCAATGCTTTCTCTAAAGCTCTAGATAATGCACAAGCAGGACCAGAGCACACAGAGTGGGTGATTGTCTACTCCGCAGGACTAGATCAGGGCCCAGGAACTTGTTCCTGCCTCACACATAAAATATCTCCCTTGTCCCTATGTGCCATCATCCTTGAAATTCTCTCTGTAGAGATTTATTCATTTGTGTTAAATATTATCCTCTGATTAAAAATGCAAATAAATGGAATAAAATTTTAACCTACTAACTCATAAAAATCGTAAATCTCAAGACTGGAAGCAACCCTTGAAATTATCTATTCCCACCTCTGTTTTATAGAGGATCTGTGCCTGATAACCCTGGTTAAGCTATTAAAAAATGGCAGCCAGCAAGAACAGGGTACCTGTAGAGAAGGCCATGGGTATCAAAGACAGAGGTCATCTTAGTTCCCATTGTTAAGAACTGGTGCTGGTCGACTCAATTGTGCTGCCACATTTCTTCATATAGTATCAAACGGATGAATTTTTTTATTAAGTTTATTGGGGTAAAATTGGTTAATATAATTATATAATTTTCAGGAGTACATTATAATTTGACATCTGTATATTCTATTGTGTGTTTACCACCCAAAGTCCAGTTTCCTTTAGCTACAATATATTTGATCCCCTTTACCCACTTCACCCTCCCCCTACTCCCCTATATTTGACCCCCTTTAACCATCCACCTACCCCTTTTTCTCCAACCCCCTACCACTAGTCTATAATCCATGTCCATGAGTCTCTCAAATTGATGGATTTTAAAGACAAACAGAACCACTGCCTTCTGACTATAGAACTCAGGCAATTTTTTTCATTTTTTAAATTTTATTTGCTTATTATAAATGTTTTTAATGGTTGTTTTAAATAGAAAATGAAATAAGATTTTGTAACAAGTGTTAATTTATTTTTTTTAAGTATTACCCTCAAACTTTCTAAAATATTTGATGCCTGACTTTACATAAGGAGGTTCACTTTTGCTAAAGTCAAATCTTTCAACAACCATCTCACTGGCAACTCACCATAGCATTTTCAAGGGCATTGAAATACTACTCAATTTTATATCAGTTTGGGTTTTTAAAAGGAGTTAAACATACAGGATTACTTGTAGCTGCTAGTATGAATATTCCGTGAGGGCAGAGGTTTCAGTTTTGTTCATAGTTAGTATGCAACATCTAGAACAGTGCCCAGTACATAATGCGAGCACACAATAGTCATTGAATTAATGAATGAATACCATCTTATTTCTCTACAAAATTGGGAGAAGCTTCACAAGGAAGGAAAAAGGACATTATGACTACTAATAAGTTTATTTGATGTAGACACAAAAGTTGTAATGGTGAAGAAAACAGAGAGGAAAAGAAAGTAAATGACATCGGCCAATATATTTTGTACATGGACTTGTGCCAAGTGTTTTATGAACATTGCTTTTAATCTTCATAACATTCTTGAGATAGATTTTATTACTCCTATTCTAAGGTAGGAACACTGAAGCACAGAGATATTAGTGACTTGCTTAGTGAAACAATACTGTCTCTTGTAAGTAAAATTTAAACCTAGGATTGATTGACTAGAAAATTTACATTCTTTTTACTGTACCATGTCCCCTCAAAGTCTCAAAATTAAAAAAAAATTGGGGGGAAGCCGAAATGTAGAGGTGGAATAGGGGAATAGAGATAGAAGACAGTTTTACTCAAAAGGAACTTAAATGCTTCCATTTTAGAAACTAAAATGAAAGTATTTCACCATAAAGTAATAGACTAATCAGGGGAATCACGTCATAAATTGTATAAATCTAACTACTATGCTGTACACCTGCAACTAATATAAAATAATATTAAATGTCAACTATAATTGATAAATAAATAACAAAAAAAAACAGTTCTGAAAAAAAATGTTTCAAAAATACAAGAGTGAAAATTCATGTTTTGTTTAGACTTAATTGGTTTTAACTTTATTTTATTTTTATTGAGATAAATTATATCATTCTAGATACAATGTATTTAAGTTTATTGAGTTTGCACACATTAATATCTCAACAAGCAGAGAAAACCTTCACTAGCAAACTCTGATCTGCTTTTCTATTAGAATTTTCAGATGACTTTAAGTATTCATCTCAATGGTTAAAATTAATTTCAATAGCTTCTGTATTAACTCCATGGTTTCAATTTCTAGAAAAGTGCACTTGGTAAGTCAGTGAATGAATAATGAGATGCAGTAGGAGAATAGGGTAAAAACTGCATATTGCAGCCCCTGATGTGGCTTGTGGTTGCGAAGGAAATGTTGGGTAAATTCATCCAGGCTGCACTGAGTTCTGTGGGATCAGAGTTTACCCAAACAAGTTAGAGGAAGTCACACTACACCCTGGAGAGGAATAAGCTAAACTGAACTGAATTAAAGTTTATTAGATCGATCAGACAGTATGCTAATAAGCAATCTGCTTTGCAAGTCACATTATCTACTCTGATTGAAAGGGGCATGGCTGACACCTACAAATGAGTTTTAAACCCTTGACGTATGGACACAGAACACGTTTGTGCAAATCCTAACCAAACCACTAACTTTTAAGTCAGGTTAATGTTAACCAGACCAGGTACACAGTACCCAGTGCAATAAAGGCAAGCCAATATGTATGTATACTGTTAACAAAAAAGAAAAATACATTGTCATATACGTTAACAAATTTTAATTTAACAATCATCACCAGATCAAGTTGTAGGGGAGGACTAAAATTTTAAGTGCTTTCTCTGCATCTATTGAGATGATTGTATGTTTTTGTCCTTTATTCTGATAATATGGTATATTTCATTAATGGATTTTGTTATCTTAAACCAATCTTGTATTTAATATAATTATTGATGTGATTAAATTTACACCTGCTATTTTGTTATTAGTTTTTTATTTATGTCATTTTTACTCCTCAGTTATTCCTTACTGACTACTTTATTACTAAATCAATATATTTAGTGTATTATAATTTTTCTATTGATTTTTAACTATATATTTTAAATGTTTTTTTAGTGGTTGCTCTGCAGTTTACAGTATGCATCTTCCCTTCACAATCTGCTTCATGTTAATATTGCTTTAATTCCAGTAAAATGTAACAACTTTCCTCCAATAATTTTCCTTTGTATTATTATGCTCATATATATTTCACTTATGCATATTATAAAACAAACTGTATGGTATTATATTATTGATTTAAAATCTTATATTTTTAAAATATATATATATATTTATTTATACAATCTTTTACTAACATGATGCTTTTCATTTCTTTCTGTAGAATCAAGTTGTCATCTAGTGTTATTTCTCTTCATCCTATATATTTCCTTTATTAGGCAGATCTAACAATAAATTCTCTTAATCTTCACTTAGGATTGTCTTTATCTCCCCTTCATGTATAAAGGATTGTTTTTGCTGAATAAAACATTAAAAATAACATAATTATTTTTTATGTCTTTCTGCACTTTGAATATGGCATTCCATTGCATTCTAGCCTCCATTGTGCCTAAAGAGAAGTCACTTATTAAACATTTCATAGTTTTTCTGTATGTGATGAGGATTTTTCTCTTGCTGCTTTTAAAAGTTTAACAGTGATGTGTCTAGATATATATCTATTTGTGTTTATCCTAACAAATTCATTGAGATCCTTGGATCTATAGATTACTGTTTTTCATTAAATTTAAGAATTTTTCAGCTATTATTTCTTCATATATTTTTTCTACTTCTTTTTCTCTATTCTCTTCTTCTGAGATGTCCACTACACATTTATTAGTACATTTAATAACATCCAGGTTCCTGAGGTTCTATTCATTTTTCCTCAATTTTTTTCTCTCTGTTCTTCAGATTGGTTAATTGTTTTTGCTCTGTCTTCAAAGTCACTAATTTGTCTTCCATTTCAAATCTGCCATTTAGCTTATTTAGTAAATTTTTTATTTTGGTTATTGTACTTTCCAACTGTAGAATTTTCATTTTGTTCTATTTTATGGCTTCTATTTTTTGGGGGGTATTTCATATTTATTGAGTCTCTATCACCACATTTCCCTTGAATTCTTTAAATATAATCACATAGTTGCATTAACTCTATTTATAATAGCTGCTTAAATATCTTTTTTGCTAAATCCAACATCTGTGTTCACTCAGAGTTCATTTTTATCAGCTTTTTATTTTTTCTAAATAAAGGGAAAATACTCGGGAAGTATTTTTTGTTTCTATGCATTTTTCATAAAGTTTTCCCTAAATAATTTAGATAATGTCTAGCAACCCTGATCCCCTGAGGGTTGTTGTTTTGTTTTGTTTTATTTTGTTTTGTTTTTTTTTTTAATGACTTACTTGGACTTAATCTGTGAAATCTTTCTTCCCCCTGCAGTGTGGGAACTGATATATCTGCTCATTTTTTCTTTTTAGCCTGGTTTCCCAAGAGTCATCATGAGTGCATAACAGTCAACCAATGATTGATCAATGAATTTGTTCAAATCCCTTGAGCAAATAAGGCTTCCACTCTCTGCTGATGTGTGTGGGTCTTTCAAGTCTTCTTGCCTTTTACTTTTCACAAGGCTCTCTGGTGTCTTTTCTGCTTCTGTGCACATTATCCCAGTCAGCCAGCATGATTTGGTGAGCTTATCTAGCCCCTGAGTTTCTATCACATTTCCAGAGTCTTGCTATTAAGTATTTTTTCTTGTCAGCTAATCTGCTTCTTTCCCTAAACAGGACTATAACCTTGGCCTAAGAGAAATGTAGGCTTTCTCCATTTGTTTTCTTCTGAGTTTGCTATTTTTATTAACAATACCACTGAGCTTGGACTTTTTACCCTCCACTCTAAATTAAGCCAGCCCTCTCTGGCAATGAAACCAGTGTTTTTCACAGCTAGCCCTGCTCTGACTTTATTATTGTGCTAAGCAGACTGAGAAATAGTGAAGAAAGAGGGCAGAGAAGGAAACCGCTCATCAGGAACACCACAAACTTCCACTGTTCTTACCTAACATTCAGCAGTTTTTTATGAATAAACATTTCTCAACTTGTTGTTTTCTTTGGTTGATTTCTCAAGGTTGTTTTTGATAACTTTATCTAATTGTAAAGTTGGATTTTTTTAATTGGGGGAAGAACACAACATGTGAGCTACCCTCTCAACAGATTTTTAAATGTAAAATATGGTATTGTTAACTGTAGGTGATGATGTTGTGCAGAAGATCTCTAAAACTTATTCTCTTGAATAACTGAAACTTTATACCCATTAATTAGCAACTCATGTCCCCTTTCCCCCATTTTCAGCCCCTAGCAACTACCACTGTAACCTCTGCTTATATAAATTTGACTCTTTTAGATACCTCATTTGAGTGGAATTGTACAGTATTTGTCTTTCTGTGACTGGCTTATTTTATTTAGTATAACATCCTCCGGGTTCATCCATGTTGTCATATACAGCAAGATTTTCCTCTTTTAAAAGCTGAATAATATTCCACTGTATGTATATACCACATTTCTTAAATCATTCTTCAATAAATATTTAGATTGTTTTTCCATTTTTGCCATTGCAAATAGTGTTGCAATGAATGTGGGAGTGCTAATATCTCTTTGAGATCCTGATTTCAATTCTTTTAAATAAGTACTCAGAAGTAGAATTGCTGAATTATATGGTAGTTTACTTTTAATTTTTTAAAGGACCTCCATAATTTTTGGTGTCAACAGCACCATTTTGCTTATTCTTACAAATATTGTACAGGGATTTCAATGTCTCCATACTCTTACCAACACTCATCTTTTGTTTTTTAGATAGTAATCATCCTAACAGGTATAAGGTGCTACCTTGCTGTGGTTTTACTCTTACATATAAAAAAATGCTAAACATTTTACCAAAAAACTGTTGGAGCAAATAAATAAATTTAGTTGCATGATACAAAATCAACATGCAAAAATAAATTGCATTTTCATACACTAACAATAAATTATCTGAAAAATAAATCAGGAAAATAATGCCATTCATAATAGCATCAAAGAAGAGTAAAATACTTAGAAATAAACTTAACAAAGGAGGTGAAAGACTTTTACACTGAAAACTACAAAACACTGATAACAGAAATGAAAGCAGATACAAATACATGGAAAGACATTCATATTCATGGACTGGAAGACAATATTGTTAAAAAGTCCATACTACTCTAGTGATCTATCTACAGATTCAATACAATCCATATCAAAATCCCAATAGTATTTACAGAAATAGAAAAAAATTGTAAATTTTATATGAAACCATAAAGGACCCCAAATAACCAAATCAGCCATAAGAAATAACAAAGCTGGAGGCATCACACTTCCTGATCTCAAAATATGCAGTAGTGTCCCCTTTATCCATGGAGCATATATTCCAAGACTCCCGATGAACTCCTAAAACCATAGGTAATACTGAACCCTACATATGCTTTGTTTTTCCTACACATGCATACCTAAAAAAATTAATATGCATTATGTTGTACTGTACTCACCCTTCTTCTGTTTGTGATGATATAAGATGATACAATGCCTATGTAAGAGGATGAAGTGAGGTGAATGATGTAAGCTGTCACATAGTGTTAAACTACAATAAGTGTTACTTCAACACAAACACTGTAATAACCTGACAAATGATCTGAAAACCAAGAGAGCTGCTAAGTTACTAATGGATAGGTAGCATATACAGCGCAGATATGCTGGACAAAGGATGATTCATGTCCCCAAGGGGACAAAATAGATCAGAACAAGATTTCATTATGCTACTCTGAACAGTATGCAATTTAAAACTCATAAATAGTGTATTTCTGGAACTTTCCATTTAAGATTTTCAGACTGTGGTTGACTGCAGGTAACCAAAACTAAAGAAAGTGAAATCATGGGTAAGTTGGAACTGCTGTATTATAAAGCTGTAGTAATTATATCAGTATTGTACTGACATAAAGACAGACATATAGATCAATGGAACAGAATGGAGAGCCCGGAAATAAGTTCACACATATAAAGTCACTTGACAAGGGCATCAAGAATACACAATGGGGAAAAGACTGTCTCTTCAACAAATGGTACTGGGAAAACTGGATATTTACATGCAAAAGAATGAAACTGAACTGCGATCTTATACGTATACAAAAATTAACTAAAAATGGATTTAAGACTTTAAACATATGACCTGAAACTGTAAAACTCCTAAAAGAAAACATAGGAGAAAAGCATCATGACATTGGTCTTGGTAATGATTTCAGGGATACAATATGAAAAGTACATGCAATAAAAGCAAAAAAGGCAAGTGGGGCTACATCAATCTCAAAAGCTTTTGCATGTCAAAGAAGACAGAGTGAAAAGGTAACCTATGAAATGAGAGAAAAAATTTGCAAACATATACCTAATAAAGCTAATTTCCAATATTTATAAAGAATGTTTACAATCCAATGACAACAACAAAAACAAATATGTGTATAGTTAGTTTAGAAGAAAAAGGATTTTCCCAATTTCTTCACTCTGCCATAACTGAAAAGTCCTACCTCAACCTACCTTTCTTTTATTTCTTCTACAATGTCCCCTGGTTCACTTGCTTGAATATTCTGAGAATGTTCAATTATTTGAAAGTTTTTTTCTTCACTATCTTTAGCTATTGATGTTTTTTCTTCTCAGGATGTATTTTTCTTTTTTCATTTTTATATGTTATTTGTATATATTTTTCCTTCCTTTTAATCTACTTAATATTTAAAAATAATTTTAGACGATTATTTTAGGTACAGGAATATAATGCATAGTTATTTCTTTTAAATCTTTATCAGAACTTCATGTGTTATTGTCATCTTTTTAAAAAGATATTGCTAGCTCTCTTATTAGAAAAAAAATGACAAACTAAAAGGGGCATTTGAAGGGATTTAATGAAGGGACCATTTACAAAGTTTCAAGACAGTAGTTCTCAGGTGGGGTGATGAGTTTTCCCCTAGGAGATATTTGGCAATGTCTGAAGACATTTTTGGTTTTCACAACTTGGGAAGTGCTACTGGCATCTAGTAGGTAAAAGCAAAGGATGGTACTAAACATCTTACACTACACGGGATAGCCGTCGTAACAAAGAATTAGCCAAGCAAAATGTCAATGTGTCAAGGTTGAGAAACTATGGTTTTAAAAATACAGCAAAAGATGATGAATCCCTCAGAGTCACAAATGCAAGAAGGAGCTACCACCCTTAGGACCAAAAGGCCAAGGGGAATGAACTATACGCAGACCCTTGTTAGAGCTGCAGTGTAGAGAGGCACCATGAGACAGAAATTGACTCAGGTTTTATAAGGTTTAAGTTTATAAAATTTGAGATACTCTCTTTAAGAAGAAATAGAATTAAAAATATAAAATTAAGCATAAAGCTATTTTACAATTAAAAAATCACAACATTTTTAAATCTAACCAATAGCACAAGTATTATAAAATCCAGAACAATAGCTAGATATTTTTTTAATTAACACTCAGCTTTAGAATACTTTTATTCTGACCTTTTTAGGTATAATTGACATACATTAGTTTTAAGTGTACAACATAATGATTCCATATTTGTATATATTATGAAATTATCACCACAACACGTCTAGTTAACAACTGTCACCATATATAGTTAATTTTTTTTCTTGTGATGAAAGCTTTTAAGATCTACTCTCTTAGCAACTTTCAAATATGCAATCAATATTATTAACTACAGCCATCACACTATATGTGATAGCCTCATGACTTATTTATTTTATAACTGGAAGTTTGTACATTTTGACTCTCTTTACCCATCTCATCCACCCCACACCAATCTGTTCTCTTTATGTATGAACTAAATTTTTGGTTTTATGTTTTTATTTTATTTTGCTTTGTTTCATTTCACATATAAGTGAGAACATATGGCATTTGTCTTTCTCTATCTGATCTTTTTGGTTGCATATTCTCCATTGCTTCTTCATTAATAATTTTGTAAGATCAATTTTATCAGAAGAAAATTAAAATAAGTCAGTATTTTATCTAACAAGATGGATTAGAATATGTTTTTCATCATCGATTGTTTAGAATTCATATCATTAATGTTCTGTAATTTTTTGTTTTGTATTCAAATTTAGGAAACCCTCTATCAAGTTTCTGTCATATAATTTATAAGATTTCAAGGCATTACAAGTTTTCTTGTGCAATAACTAATATTAAATACTGTTTGAATTGACAATAGTTATCAGTTTATCTTAACTGTCCTCATTATAATGTCTTGTTTTGAGTTGTATATTATCTTCATCAATGTCAGTACTTCATGTCAAAGCACCAGCAAATTTATATCTTTCTTGTATGTGTCTGTATAATTCATTTCTCTTTGTTAATTGAATTATCAAACAATTCAAAAGTCTATTTATTATTTCTATTTACATTTATCTCTTCTCAATGTATTACAGCTTTTAGTACGATTTAAAATTTTTTAGTTCTATTTCTCAATATCAGAATAGTTTCTTCTGATTTAATCATTCAATTTGCTTCATATTTCATTAATTGTTTAAATTGTCTCTCAGTTTTTTAAATAAGTATATTAGAGATAAGAGAATAAATCCTCAGTTATCTCCTAATCAGAAGCTTCAAATTTCTCTCTTGCATTATTAAAATATTCTAAAATGTCTCTTCAAATATATTTTTTAATGCCAGAATATTTTTTTTCTTTTAACTAAAACATATGACATGTCTTTAACAAAAACACGTGACTATGTCATTAGAGCTCCTCTCTTGGCCTTGGAATGAGCCTCTATATGTGAGTGGCTCTGAAGTTTAGGCTTCCCTGGAAATCCTCCTCCAAATGCAGTTATTGCCAAATCTTGACCCAGCAATGAAGAATCCAGGAAAATAAATACCTCAACATCTCTCTATTGTCGGTGCCTCCCATGGACTAAACCCAACCAGAAGAGTAGATCCAGAGGGACGAACAGAGAATAAAAACCCCAGATAAGAAAACTTCTACTTTACAGCATTTATACCTTACTTTGGGTATTTGTGCTTGTGTTCATAGAGAAAAAAAAGACAAAATAAGAACATAATTGACATTTCTCAACAGAAATCACTTCATCAAGAAGCACCTGCTAACCTCAGTACGTCTGTGGATACTATACAATCTGGGTTTGGAAAAGCATATTCATCCAATAATACATTCACATATCATAATCATTTTGAAAGCTTCAACACATGTCTTCTAATGGTGTCACTCTATATAATGAGATATGTAAATTAGAATGTTATAGAGTGCCTTAATTGCATTATATCATTCAGAGTTGTAAATGTTCAGCTAGTTACAGCCCAGGTAGGGCAATCAGAAGAAGAAAAGAAAAAAAGAAATATGCTTCTTGCTGTGTGACCCAAAAGTGAAAGAGACTTACATTGTTAATAGGCATATTAATATGCTCCTCAGATCTGTAGTAACAGTGGGTTAACAGGGATGGCTTCAAGAGATGTATCAGCATTTCCTTATAAATGCTTTATGAATCCTGGCTTCAGTATTTTGGGGTCCCTAGGCACTATTTCATATATTGTTTTAAAGCTTATTATAAACCCCAAGGAATAAAAAAAAACTTAAATCAAATATGGCTTGTCAAGTGAAGAGTATGGTAAGGCATAGTATATCTGCTTAAGAGCAAATGTGATCCCTTTTTTATACTTTTCATGTAACTAAAGAATTTCCATAAAGTTATTTTCAAACTCTAATTCTGTCATAATTTGTCATAACCTGGGAAACCTTTTCCATCTCAAAGTATGGTAACTTTTTTCAAGTATCATCACTTTCTAAGCAAACAAGAAACCTCTAATAAGTCATTCTGAAAGAACACAGTTTTATGGCAATCCATTTTCATATCTCCATATCCACTGTGTATTATTCTATGCCTGCAAGATCAGATCCAAGAGCAGCAGACTATTGAAATAAAGAATAATATCCTAGATAGATCCATTCTTCATTTTAAAACCTCCACCATCCTCTCCACTATCTACCCCCAGTCCTACTACCATCAAAGTCTCATCACGACCATTACTATTCCTGTTTACTAAGAAACTGCTGTGCTGGGGCCATACTTTTTCAGAATCTGAAGTAATTTGCCTTTCAAACCACACTGATATATTTAATCATATTGAGATTAAAGAAATTCAAGGCAAAAAAATTTGCAATTTTTCTTAAGACAATTCAACTCTACCATTTGACCCCTGGAAAAAGCATCTATTTCATTCACTTATTAATAAGCAATAACACTTGAGTGTTTCATCACTATCTCTTATCGCATGCATTCCAAATTATCTGATTAATTCTCCGAAACATGATACCTGAACTGAGTCCATATTTCTGTTAGTAGAATTATTTTTACATTTATATCTGTTAATTTGTTATTTATTCTTTCCTCCCTCTTATTCATTGTCTACTGCAAATTAATCCTCCAAATTACGTTAGATTTTCTCACTAAATATTTCCCACATTCTAGTCCCTTTCCTCTGATTCTCTTCCAGCACCAATGCTCTTAACATTTTATGCTTACTTTATTGCATGAGCTTCATGAATCACTTCCACTCAATTTATTTTACAAATTACTTCCAAATTAGTAAAACAAAATAATATTTCAATATATAATTTTGTCATGTCATTCCTCTGCTGAAAGTGTTTTATAGATAAGTGATAACTAAAATAATAATTTATACCCCCTCAGTTTAGGAAAACTTTCAGTATACCAAAATCTATCTCATGTGAGAATTATCTTGTCTCCCTCAACCCTCTCAGGGCTGGTGTGATCAATCTCTACCAGAGGTAGGTCAGAGTACAATGAAGAGTGTACTCAAATTTGAAGAACAAAGTCCAAGAGCAGGAATCAAAGACACCAAAATTTAGAGTTTGAGCCAATGGGGATCACCTGCAAGTGAATCAGAATCAAGGGGCAGGAGAAGGGCAGTTTCTAAAAAATTCTCTTAAATGTAGAAACACCCCTTTTGACCATTGAAAGACCTTCCTCGCTTTATTAAAGAGACAACCACAGGCTCAAAATGATGTCATTTATGCTGAAACCCATGATATCAAACCCAGATTTAATAACTGACCTAATTGCTGTTTCATCCTCTCCTAGAAATATATTAATAAACTAGTTTGTAATTCTCTTATCAACACCAATAAGGTAATCTGTCATGTTGGCCCTCTCTATCCCTTTCTCGATACAAAGAAAAAGCAATCTGAATAATGAAAACCCTAGCCTGTTCCTTCCTCCCTCCCAAAAAAGACAAAATATATGTTCTCCTCTAAAAATAATCCTTTCTTTTCTTTTGTTAATAGCTCCCTTTCCCCACCTTTCTTTCTAGAAAAACCTTCCATTTTGTACAACCCCCTGCAGTGCCCTTCCAGTTTCTAAATGGGATGCTGTCCAATTCATGACTGGCTTGGTAAATCCAATTAGATTTTCAAATTCACTCAATTAATTTTTTTTTTAACTTAGAGGACCAGAGCCAAAGAATATGACTGGAATTTAACCTTCAAATCTTCATTTTCATATGCTACCCAATATAAGCTTCCCATTAGGGCACTAGGGATTCTCAGACTTTAATGCCCATCAAAACCACCTCTATGGCTTGTTTTAAAAAATTACTAGGCTCCACCCCAAGACCTTTTGGTTCAGTAGGTCTGGGGCCGGAAAATTTACATTTCTAGGTGAGGCCAATGAAGCTAGTCTGGGGACTATACTTTGAGAATCAGTGCCCTAGATAAACACATTCTCCTTGTTGTCTTTAAAATATAAATACACATTTCCAACTCCTACAAACTGGCTGGAATGTCCACTCCACCTCAACCAATATACAATCTACTCAGACTTCATTCTCACATGACTATCTCTTCCCCTGACACATACCTTTTTTGTCTGCACCAATAAAGATTTGGTTTTGCTTTGTGAAAGAGGGATAGAAAGAGAGACTTCTTTGGAAATAGATTTGAATCTCCGTCCTGCCTCTGACTGTGTGATTTTCGTTAAATTATTTAAGCTCTTGAGCTTTCTTTTCTCATTTGTAAAACATTTATAATACCTATTTTTATTTTGTATAAAGCTACTAACATTGTGTTTGTTTTTTCATCTCTCTTAGTTTCCAGTTTTGGTTTTTTCATATCATTCCCCTACCTACCACTTAGAGCCTTTTCCTTGCCTTCTTTATTCTGGGAGCCAAAGTGGCCACCACTCATTTGTTTTATGGAATCTTAATAACTCTAGTCATAAAATTTTCAAAATGAAAAGACACTGGTCATTAAATGTAACCCTTTCATTTGGGCTCATTGTCAGAAATTACATATTTGGTAGATGATAGATCAGGTTAAATTCACTTTTCCTGATTCCACCTTCTAAGGTAAAACCTTTTTATTGAGATCAAAAGATTTCTGACATGGTGTAAATGGCTTAGGTAGTAGAAGAAGGAAGCAATTTGGTTAAGAGGGTCAGAGAAACAGACACACAGGAATTCTTATTCAAAAATATCAATTTCTTCATATCTTAGTCCATTACTATACTTTAATTTTTCTGAGTCTTAAAAAGTCAGTGAAAAAAGCTAATCTCAAAAGGTTACATACTGTGTGATTCCATTTATAGAACATTTTTGAAATGATGAAATTATAGGGGTAAGGAAGAGATTAGTGGTTGCCAAGAGTTAGGGGAAGAGTTAGGGTGGAGATGTCCCAGATTGCTACTAAAAGGTAGCAGGTTGAACCCTTATGATGATGTAACTGTCCTTATCTTGACTGTGGTTCCACAAATCTGCACATGTGGTAATGTAGCATAGAACTAAGCACACATGCACACACACACACACACACACACACACACACACACACACACACATAAATTCATGTAAAAGTAGGGAAATCTAAATAAGGTCAGTGAATTATATCAATGTAAACTGCTGAAGTATAATATTATGCTATAGTTATGCAAAATGTTATCATTTGGGGAACACTGAATAAACCAGACAAAGGATGTCTTAATAAAATATCTTAAAGTTACATGTGAATTTATAAATGAACTCAAAATAAGAAATTTTATTTGTTTATTGATCATTTGTTTGCTTCACACTATGACACTGACATAGAAGGGTGGGACTGTTGGTTTCAGGCTGATTTCCAAACACCTTATTTAATGTTCAGTTTAAAGAGCAAAATCCTTTAGGAATAGTACCAAGATATTCCTGGAGTATGGCCAGAACTCCTAAGGGGTGGGACGAGGGGGAAGGAAAGATACAATGATATAAAGAAATATATCTGCTACATCAGTTTTGCTGAATTCTGGCTCTAAATATAAATGTTAAATTTGAGAAATAATAAAATTCTTGAACAGTGCCAAGGTTTTGCTGTCTTAGGCCCTACTACATAAGACTGATACATGTTTCATATTAATCATTCAATAAATATTTATTGAGCACCTACTAATAATAGAATCACTAATTTCACCTTTTACTTTACACTTAAGGTCAAACATTTTAGAAATGGAGTAATTTTAAGGCCCTCTAATCAAAATCTTTTAATTTATAAAACCCAAAACAGACATCTAAAGAGGTTAAGTTACTTACCAAAGGCATAGCAAGTTATTTAAACAAAGTGTGTATACTTTATCATTTCTTGTTTTATTTATTTATTTAGGTATTGCAAAGTGTCTTTCTTGTCTCACTGCTTCTACTCTTTAATGCATATAGACCTGAGTCTGGTTTTATGGTTCATTGTCCACCCTTAAAATATAATTTTTTCAAAGCCTGCATTTGTCAAAACTATCACAGATTCTAGTTAATCCATAAGCCTTGTTCTTAATTGTGATGTACTGTGCTTATAACTACTACTTTTCCTGTTTTCCTCGTTATCCCAGCAAGAGAGAGTGAGAGCAAGAGAGAGTGAGAGCAAGAGTAAGAATACGAACCCAGAGAGAGTACTGAATCGCAGAGAGTACTAAACCAGAGATTGTCAAAGGTTATACCTGGAAAAGTGTTTTCTCATGTCCTGTTCCTACTCAGTCAGAAGATGCCAACAAAGGTATATGTTATTAAAGTTTATTTAATCATAAATGATTTGCATTTTCAAAGGAAACTCTTGAAGACAAATTACAAACAAAAAACAAGTGTGTACTTGACACAGTAGTTAGACTGTTCTAGCTTATGTGAAGGCTCATGCCCAACTCATGCCTTAAGCCTATTCCAGGTAATAGAGGATGTATAAGGAGCCTGTTCTAGCTATCTATTGTTCAGTACCAGTCTACTTACAATTATTTTATTATGTTTATGATTTTGAGCACCAGGAAGGCTGGGCACAGCAGGGATGGTTTATCATTGCTGCATAATGCCTGGGACCTCAGCTGGGGTTGTTCAACTAGCTGTAGATGGATGGATAGCTCAACTAGGGTGATATTTTAGGGGCGCAGATATTCTTCACTCAGATAGTTTCTTCACTCACATGTCTGACACCTAAGCTGGGATCACTGAAGCAACTGAGGTCTAGCCTACATCACTCTTTCAACACACATCCTTCATGTATGACCAGCGTGGGGCTTCCTACAACATGGCCATTATAGTTACTTCAAACATCTCTGAGTAGCAATAACTCATCTATCCCACACTCATGATATTCCTATAAACACAAGTCTTTCTTTAGTCCATGTTTTATATTATATTATATCTTTGAATTCTTATTAATATTATATTAAAACTTACTTTGCATTGAATCTAAAATCAACTCTGATACAAAGAACTCTTAAAATTCAACAATAAGAAAATAAACAAAAATGAGAAATGGGCCAAAGACCTAAACAGACACCTCATCAAAGAAGACAAAGAAGACAAATAAGATGTTTCACAGGATATGTCATCAGGGAAAGGCAAATTAAAACAATAACAAGATACTACTACACACCTGTTAGAATGACCAAAATCTGAAACACCAAGAACAAAAATGCTGAAGAGGATGTGGAGCAACAGGGACTCTCATTCATTTCTGGTGAAAATGTAAAATGGTAAACAACATTGTAAGATATTTTTGGCAGTTTCTTACAAAACTAAACATGTTCTTACCATACTATGAGTAATAGCACACTTTGGTATGTACCCAAAAGAGTTGAATACTTACGTTCACACAAAAAACTTCAGACAAATGTTTGTAGCAGTTTTTTATTCATAAGTGACAAAACTTGAAAGCAACCAAGATGTCTTTCAGTAGGTGAATAGAGTAATAAACTATGGTACATCCAGACACTAGAATATTATTTAGCACTAAAAGGAAATGCACTATCAAGTCATGAAATGCATAAAAAAAAACGTAAATGCATATTAAATTTAAAAAGCCAATCTGAAAGGCTAAATATTATATGATCCCAACTATAATACATTCTGGAAAAGGCAGAACTATGAGAATAGTAAAAAGATTAATGGTTGCCAAGGGTTTGGGGGGTGGGGCAGGGAGGAATGAACAGATCAAACACAGAGGAATTTTCCAGGCAGTTAAAATATTCTGTGTGATACCATAATGATGGGTACATGTCATTACATATTTGCCTACGCCATAGAATGTACAACACCAAGCGTGAGCCATAATGTAAACTATGGACTTTAGGTGGTTATAATGTGTTAACATAGGTTCATCAATTGTTACAAATGTTCACTGTGGTTAGGGAATCTAATAATAGGAGTTTATGAATGAGTGAGGGAAGAGGAGAATGGAAAATTTCTGTACCCTCCTTCTAATTTTGCTTTAAACCTAAAACGGCTCTAAGAAAATAAAGAATTTTTTAAAGCTTCTGACCAATACATTGTAACATTATAGTAAATATTTTATCAAAATTAGGCAGCACCCTGTGACAGGTTCAGGATACCCCAACTGAGAACTTTTAGAGCAGTTATTACTTTTAAATTAGTGATCAGAAGAGTTTCCATGGTTTAAATTCCTAAACATATCATCTGAGCTGGATGAGTAAAGGCAAAATTTATTTCTTGTTCAAAAAAAAATGCTGGATTGAGTTGTATTTGCAAATAAGAGTGTAAGGAATACTGTTTTCCTTGGAGCAGACTAGAGCAGACTGCCCAGAAGTCTAAGGATGTCACTGGCACCAGTCTTTTTGTCAAAGGACTCCCATCCTCATGCTGAGCCCTGGAACACTGTGGGTTTAGTTCAGAGCCAGTGTTATCCTCTACAGAAAGCATGTGAGGTCTCAGGGGTCTCATCCTCCTTTTAAAAATTAACTAGTCCAAAAAGAAAAAAGAAAAAGTATATTTGTCTCATGTGCTTTCCCCTTAGCCCCCCAACTAGAGACAACTAGATTATTTAATAATGTAATCCATGCTCATGTGGTAGTGCACTCCACAAATTTACTGTTTCCATAGCAAGGCAACCATTTGCTTTAGAGCGATCCTCTAGAATATCTGTCTCCTCTCAAAGGAATAATTTTTCTAGTAGTATTGTCAGACTTCACAGTAGGTCTCTGGGGGCAATATAGAAATTAATGGTCTTTTTGTGATGGTCAGATTATCTCATGATCAATAACAACCTGAAATTTAGAATTTGGAAATCTAGCATTAAATTTTTCATTATATGCAACTGAATATTTTTTATATTAATTCATTCTGGAGTCAGTATAGTGTATTAAAAGCAATGGCTACCAAGGCATAAATCCTGGCTCAAATTTGCTTGCTGTGAGACTTTGGGCAAGTTACTTAACCTCTCCGTGCTTCAGTTTCCTCATCATAAAATGGGAAGTATAGTAATACCCCCTTAACGAGATTGTTTTGACAATTAAATGAGTTAATGCATGTAAAGGAAACAGAGTAAGCATTCCATTCAAAGTTGTAAATAATCAGTCATTCATAAGTAATTGGCTTGTCCCCAAAAGGTTTAAAAAAGCCAGCTGAATAAATAAGATAGTATTACATATTTATTTCATATTTATGATGTTATCTCTCTAGGAAGAATAAAGAAAGGAAGTCACTGCTGGACAAGGAAAAAACAGTGTAACTCACCATAACTACTAATTACTATCATCTCAAATCTGGTGTTTGAAATAATTCGATTCTGAGATTTGACAGCTACCAATGAGGAAGAACAAACTCACCAACTAGAAAAACACAGTAGACTTGCCTGTTTAGTTATCTAGATTTCCCACTAGATGGTATTTGTTAAAATATCTGGGAATATGTCTGTCTTTCCATTTTAATTCCCAGATTTAACATGTCTGGCACATACTAGATGCTCAATTCATTGTGAAATAAATTAACAGTAAGAGTCTTGAATAGCAGAGTATATTGTGCAAAACAATAAATTTATATTTGTCTCAATAATTCCACCTATGAGGGGATTTGCAACATAGTTATTCTATACATCAAATTGTGTTAAAGTCTGAAATGTTCTAGGCCAACCCAAAATAATGGAGATGTCAAGCTCATGTCAAGTTTATGTGTGTAATGTTGTTCTTAATTTCTTACTTAGAAATTGAACATCTTAAAACTTTATACCTTATAAAGATTTCATATACACACAAAAACACTACAAGTATTTTTAAGTAACATCTATAAACTTACTTGTATAGGAAAGAGAATCATTCACTCAGATTTTTTGCACTTCCTAATGATGTGAAATAAACATCCTCTCCCCATGTACCAGTAACACAATGTACATACTTCTACCTTAGAGCACTGCTCACTATGTAGCATATCTATGATTTTTGAGAATGCTCCATTAGAGCAAACATCTGTAGCTTTCATTTTTATATCACCCATGCTATCTGGTATGTAGAAGAAAATTAATAACTATTTATTTAATTAATTAATACCTTATATTCTATGTGAATTTCTTCCTTAGGCATATTTGAACCCATAGAAGTTACCTTTATCTAAGCTATCATCTTCAAATAAGAATGATAGCAACTTTTGGTATTTTGTGTTAGTGGTTACCCACTGCCCTCAGGGTGATGTTATAAGGAGTAGTTAATACTCCTGTGTGATCCAGTTCCTGCTTGTGTCTCCAGACCCATATTCTGTCATTCTCCACTTCACAAAATCACTTCAGCTCTAAGGGAGCTGCTTTTCACAAATTGGCTAACCAGAAATTTTTCACAAGATCAAAAAGAAAAACTTCAAGACGATAGCTAATTTATTATTCAAAAGAATAATTCTAAGTAAAAATTCTCTCTCTGGTTGGAATCAGTAAGAAAGAACACAGGTAACAGTGCTTCAATGATGGCTCTTTCTCTGATTTGTTATTGTTAAGTTCTAAATGTGATATTATCTTGTTCCTGAATTATAATTTATTTTGGTTAGAGATTGATTCTTTCTCTAGTAAATCTTTATGACTTTGAAATAGATACATGAGTAGATACAAATACATAATTTTTAACAATAGGCATTATATTTTTTTATCATGTTTTGATAAAATATAAATATATAAACAAAATGCAAATGAAATATAAAGTATATAATTTTTATTGACATATTTGCAGCTTTCTAAGCACACTTGAATGCTTTACACACCTCCAGCAATGGTGATTTATACTAACTTATTGCTTTAAAGGATGAAATCATTACTTTTGCTAAATCTATTGCGTTGTCTAATCCTTTGAAAAACAAATGCTTATTTTTAATATGTGCTATATTTTTATATGCTTCAACATTTAGATACCCTTCCTCTTACATAAGTGATCATAATTTAAATATATGATTTTTTTCTTAGAGCATTTTTCTTTTTTTTCAAAAAGATTGAGCATTTACATTACCCCACTTGAATGATATAAGACTGGTATAGAATGGACATTTCTTGATTGATAAATAAAATAGCTTTGGCATAATAATGACTTTTCTTCCCAACAGTCTGCATCCCTGATTTTCTGCTTAAATTAACAGAAATTTAAAAAGGACAACCATGACGTGCAAAAATAAAACAGAGGTCACATTTCACAAACATCTGTCTATAGAAAAATTCATAGCCTTCAAGAAAACCATGCAATCTGATTCTTTGACATGGAAGCTGGATACCTAGAACTGCCTTTAAAATCAGAACACATCTTTATATTGTGGTGCTGGTTTACTTTTTGCACAAGATTTGTCAGCAGCAAGATATATGACAAATCTCAGACTGAACTTAGCATCTGAAGCTGAGAGTTGACACAGAATACCCTGAATGAGTCTCTTCTAAAAGAACCAGGTAACATAAGGACCAAGTGTTATCAACAAGTAATTTATGATGAGAGGAAAGAATACAAAGATCCATTAACATTTTTGTCTTCTTGATACATGTAAGTTATAAAAAACAAGCATTTTTTCCATAATCTATTATTGAACAAACTTTCATTCTTTGCAGCGTATATGTTTTTAGTTTAAATTTGGTTCCTATTTAAATGAACAAATGTTCTCCTTTTCATAAAGTTTTCAAGGATGTTATAAATTTGAACTATTCATGTACTATTTATTCTTCTACAGTATCATAAAAATCAAAGAAAACTAAGTTAGTGATTCACGTGGGAGAAAATGGAACTCTTGATCATAGGTTGACTCATATGCGTGGTAGCTGATTTATTCTTCTTTGCTCCTCTCTTCTCACTAATGAAAACTAATTATCAGGCATTCCTTAAAATTCACAGCCAAAGGCTGTTGAATCAATCTTAATAGATAATGTTCTTTGTACTCTGTACTCTATGCATTCTTCAAGAAAAGTATAAAATGTTAGAAAATAATAAGTGACAAATATGTTTTTAATTAATGAAGTATAAAACAATCAGAAATAAAAGACAGCTTGTTGTATTATTATAAAACTACTCAAACTAGAATATTCCCAATTTCTAAGGCATAAATGGCAGTGATAGAAAATACTCTAAATCCACAAGATTAAAATGAGGGGCAGATATCTCTTAGTAAATTTGATTTGATAATGAGAAAAAACTTATTTTTTTAAATTTGCAAACCTAATACATGAGAACATGTTCCTTGGAAAAATAATATCAATGCAGAAGTATATATAATAAAATAAGAAATGTTTCTTTATTCTCTCCCAATTCTACTCTCCTCTCTATAAGTAACCAAATATTTGATTTATAACATTCCAGAAAGTTGTCTATGTATTTACATATATGTATAAAGCATTATATGTAACATGTGTATAGGATAATTACTTATAAATGCATACACTGAGATCATATTGTACATGCTACAAAACTATAAATATTATTCTTAACATTATGTTTTAGACATATACCATAGCCAGATTCATATACCTTACCTCATATTTTTTTTACCAAATATGTTATATTCTATAATTTGAATAGATCATAGTTTATTTAATGATACCACTAAAAGACATTTTAGCTGTTTTCAGCCTTCACTTTTACAAAAACTATGACACTAAGCATCCATGTACCTATGTCCCTTTGCTGAAGGAGAATTTCTCCATGAGAGATACTTAATTGTACAAACTATTATCATAGCCAAATTGTTTTCCAAAAATGCTTTCTCAATTTATATGCCCATCAACAATTTTAAGATAAGGCTCATTTCTCCCTACCCTCATCAACAAAGGATATTGTCAATGCACTTAATTTTTACTAACTTGTGGTTGAAAAAAAATGGTATCTGATTATTGCTTGTTATAATAATGGCAAAAAAAAGTTACATTAAAAGGTTAATTCAGAAAGTCCAAAAGAGAGAACAAAGAATACAGAGGAAAATTTTATCAAAAATATATCTGAAGATATTTCCCCAAAATTGAATGGTGTTCTAGATCTATAAGGCCGACTGAATACATAGCACAGCATAAGAAATTAAGAAAGACCCATATCATAGCCCAAGATTATAAAATTTTATAATAATAAAGTTAAAATTAAGATCCTAAGGTTTTCTAGAGGGGAGAAAAAGAGGCCAAATACCAAAAAAGACCTTAAAAAGGTATTAATCAGAATAACTTTAAGCTTCTCAATAGCAGCACTAGATGCAAAAGAAAGTATGACAATGTCTTCAAGTTTCAGAGGAAAAAATATTTTCAATCTAGAATTCTATAACTAGGCAAACTATCAAACAAGTAAGTATTAGGATAAAATAAAGATATTGTTCAAACATACGGTCACAGAAAACTTGTCTCCATGGATTCTTTCTTAGAATGTTACTGAAGGATGTACTACAGCATAGGAGAGTAAAACCAAGAGAGAAAAAGGGATAAGATCAAGGAAACAGAAAAAATGACACAGAAGACCATTGGAGGGGAGCCCCAGGATGAAAACTGTGCCCCAGGCCAAGCAGCATTTCATATAGACCAGAATAGAATGTCAAGGAATGAGAGTCTTTCTTTGTGTGGAGTGAGGGGATGTAATTTTTAGAGAGTTTGGAACTATATTTAAGAATTCAGAAAAATTATAAACAGGATTAAAAAATCTGGGTTTTTGAGAAATGTAAGTGAGAAAGAACACAGAAAACTTACTAAATGAGTAGAGTGACAGATAACATCAAAAAACAAGCAAACAAAAGATGAAGTAAAATAGAAAAATAAAATTTGCATAAGAAATTAATTGTACTTTAATTTTGACTTTATAAAAGTCATAATAATGTGCTATTGACTGGACTAAAATTATAATATAGCTACATTGAAAGAATAGGGGAAGTGGAAATAAAAAGAAGCAAAAGGAAGTAAAAATGGCTTGGAAGAGAGCAAATTTATCACCTATTATAAGGGGAAGTTAATAAATAAATCAAAATTGAGAAATAGAAGTATAATCAAATGTTTTTAAAAACTGCTAAAAATGGTTATTTTCAGCAGTTTTTAAAACAGAGACTGATGGCTTCAAAAGACTGCTGAATGCATAAGCTTTTTAATACTATTTGATTTCTTTTAATCTTTAACTAAAAGTTATATTTAATTTATATGTTGAAATATCATAAAAAAATTTAAAAGTGTATCTTGTAGCAATGGTGGGAAGAGTTCTTGAAGTTTCTGCATTGCCCAGTACAGATCATAAATTAGAATACCAAGCTTCAGTATGTAGAGTTCCTAATAATTACTCTTTATCCATAATTTCTGTTACCACCACTCTAACACTCAAACCTAAAACCTGAGAATCAAATTAGACTCCTCTCCTTCTCTTTATCTCTCACAGTACATTTCCAAATTTCCATGTTTCCTCTAAGACATCTTTTGGATGCATTCTCCTTCCCTGTATGCCCACTGTCACCACCTTAATTTAGATACCCAGCTTTTCTCTAGATGTCTACAATATCCCCCTAGGCGGCCTTCTTATTTCTGAAATCAACTTCTCATCCTCACTCTATCCTCTAGGTGTTGCCAAAATAATCTTCATAAAAACTTAATCAGATGATTTTATTTTCTAGTTGAAGTTTCATTAATTGATCCATATTGCCTAATGGTCAAAATACAATATATAAATTTCTTTGAATGGCTTTGCAGAATCCAGGTTCTAAATATCAATCTAAACTCATTTGCCAATACCCTTTCTTGAATTTAATATGCCAGCATTTCCAAAAAATAAAACCCCGCTGTTTCACGTTCTATACCTTTAATCTTGCATTCCCTTTTTATCTTAGAAATAAGCTTTTTCTGCAAAAGAGATGATCCCAACATTCTTGGATACTCCATCCAAACATATGACTTACAGATCCCTGTTTAGAGTTATTAAAATATGATACTATAAGTATTTGTTTTCTTGTATGTCTTTCTTATTAGACTATAAGATACTTGAGGGCAGTGACTATGGATTTTCTTCTTTGTATTCCCAGCATTCCTGCATTCACACAAAGAGAATTTGCTGTTAAGATTTGTCAACTAAGTGAATCCAGAGGAAGCTCTTCACACTGAACAGCATTACAAACCACCAAGTATAACTGTAAAATTAATGAGGGGAAAGTAGAATGAAAATAAAATACATTTGTATTCTTAGAGCCTAATAATATAGCAGTAATAGAAGTAATAACAATAACACTTACTTGGGCTTAACATGTGCCAGGGTAGTTTTCTCTCATTTACAGATGAAAAAAACAAAGACATTGATAGGATAGGTAAATTGCTCAAGGTAGTACAGTTAGTATTTGGCAATGCTCAACAAACATAGGTGTTCAGTTGGTTCTCAATGATTGCTACTTTTATTTCAGTGCTCACAGTGTCAGCACTCTATGTTGTACAAGATATAGCACATTGGATTCTTGAGTTATAGAATAACTATTATCTTGTATTTACTCAACTCCCCTGTTTATATCCAAATATTTGGAACTATTCCCCAGGATTCTCTTGAAAGTTTCTAAAGCTACCATTCCAATGGAGTCTGCTTCTTCCCTTTATTTTTTCTAAAACATATAACTTAAAACTAGGCAATGAATCTAATTTCTGAAGGTCTCCTATTATCAGTACAAACTAGGTTAATTATTCCCTTAAAAACTTCAAGTAAAAAAATACAAGGGGAATAGGATGTGTACACCAAGTATTGTATACACCTATGAAAAATAAAAAGCTCTAAGACAAAGTTTGGTCCTGTTGAACATGTCAACCTGTCCTATTTCCATATATCTTCAGACCCTAGACTTTCAATGGTAGTTCAATGTCCTCAAGATGATGTAAAACTGAGCACTGTGTATCAGTTATATGTTTTTGTTTTATCTATTTGACCTAGACTGTTTTAAACAGATGAACTTTGAACCTGCAAAGTAATGTTTTCATTTAATTTCCAAACAAATGTTTTGCTTGCCTTTGGTTAGGTATGCCATTATTTATGCCCTAATTAGTGTCAGAACAATTTAATATGTGTATATGTAATAATATACATCTACTGCCTCATGTATTTCTTCTGCTTGTGTACATCTTTAGAACTTAAGTCATTATTTATAAAACCACAAAGAAAGTGTTAATCAACAGAGCTCACCATTGTCAAAAACTCTCATATTCATACCAACTCAAAGACATCTTATTCCTTGGAAAAAAATCAATGAAAGTTATTCACATATGTTAAAGAATCATTTCAAAAAACTACTTTTTCTATAAATAAATACATTTTCTATAAGTAAGCCAAATGTACATAATGTAATTTAGATACACTTGGCATCCTAAAAACACTTGGGAGATTATTCACTAAATCATTCACTAAATGCTATAATATTCTGTCACTGTATCATAATATTTTATATGCAAAATATGCCCTTCCTAAAGTGGGCCTGAAAACAGTCATTTCTGAGACATTTATGTGGAATTTAAATGTGTTAATGCACTATGGTATAAAACACTTGGGTGCCTAAGGATTTTCATTAGGTCCCAGAAATTTATCAATAGATAATTTTTTCATTCCTTTTAATGGCATATTCAAAGTAGTTAGTGTCTCAATATTAAAGTGCTCAATTTTTTTTTCATATCTCTATTCCATAATAGGTTACCCTTTGTCTAGTTGGAGATAAAATGAGATATTGTCTTTGACATGCAGGGAAGCAAGACAAATTGGCCAAGAGAAAGAAAGATGGCCCTAGTCAATTTGTGAAACCACTTTAAGCTTTATCATTTTGTTATTCTATAAACAGACAAGTATTTACCTTCCTAAAAAGATACAAATGTTAACTGCCTCAAAATCAATCTAATTAACAAAGCAGACATTATAAACACTGCACAAGTTATGTCATAGTTAATAATAATGTTCTCTTATCCAAGGAAAATTCACATGTTCTGCAATGATGTAGTGAACTTGAAAAGATCTGGACAACTTATTTATACAGTCTCATTGCATAACATTCAGCTTCCTTAACATAGACCCCTCCACCCTGGTTGGACATGTCCTATGCTTTCAAAAGACAAACAGAAAGGAACTACAAACAGCATAGAAAGAAAAAAATGCATAATCACATCAGGGAATTTTGTGGTCAAAAATTTTGATCTCAAAATAGTATAAAGATTAAACATGCAAATTAAAGGTTTAGGACTAAGGTTTCACATTGGAGCCATCACAGGACTAAAACAGGAAAAAAATCATTAATTTAAAAAAAATTTTAATATCACTTATAATAAACTCCTGGTTATTAAATATATTAAAATAACAAAGAGTCTTTGCCATTAAACAGTTTTAGAACCTAGGTATAAGCACTATAAATAGAATAGTCCAAAATTCATCATTCTTTTAAATGATCAGAAAAATTAAGAATGTTTGAAATAAGTTAATCATAAAACTGAAAACAAAACTCAACCTCTCCCTTTACCCACACTTGGTATTTTTTAATGCAGTTACAGTAAATTTTTCTTGTTAGAAAAGTTTATCATTAGTTAAACAAGAAAAAGTCAATGATAGCAGCTTTGTTTACTTTAATTAATTTTTGCACAAAAATAAGGTCATATTTCTACTAAATCATTAATACAGTAACAAAAGTAAAGCAGTTTAGCAAGTATAAATGTTTGCTTACAGAATAGTCTACCTGTGTAATCTCTTCTCTATCGCTTTTTAAGGCAAACATAATTAAATCTCTGGGCTGAAGAGTTTGCTAAAATAAAAACAGAAATTACAACAATTTCCAAAATTTAAAAACTACTGAAATCTTACAGCATCCTCTACACTTAGTTAAAGTGTCTAGTAAATATAGTTCATTGACTTTTATTAGGGCAATGAGTTTTTTTAAAACATTATTTTTAACAAATAATAATAATAAGGAAAAACAATTGAGATCTCCTGTAGCAAAGTAAGAAGATTCTATGCAGACACTTTATATGTCATCTGAAACTATATGTAGTAAGTTCTGGCATAAAACACAGTGATTAGAAATTTAAAGATACTCCAGATAGAACCAATTGGCTATAACTGACACCAACTATCATGCACTGGCTGTAAACAGTAACATCACCCCCAAAAGAAAAAACAATAAATCCACCAGAGTTCACACATCAATATTTACTAAATAGCTTAAGAGAAAATACCTGTGTGCTCCCCTATTGTGAAACCTCACTGTTAGGAGCTTAAATTATACATATAGGAAATATCAGTTCAAATAAAGACAGACTATAAGGCAGTATTATCATGGAATCATACACAGGATTCTATCCAGAAATAATTACACGCAGCCTTCTGCAGCATGCACGCCCTGGAAGCCTGCATATGTTGGCTTCTCAGCAGCCTGACAGCAGGCAGTTTCAAAGTGCATGGGGAGTGGAGAGCTCATGTTAATGAGATTCTCCTTCTGCATCTCTCTACCTCATATGTGGCATCTCCTAGCACAGAAAAATCTTTCTCTTACTAAGATAAAGCAGGAGATTCATAAGAGCCTTGAGTTCACTTCTAATTTTTTTTCTTTTCGCCATTAATGTTTTTAGATCTGTTTATATTTCTCATTGACACTGAAAGAAATCTTTCTTTGCTTGGCTTCAAGATCAGCATGCTTTGTAATATCTTTTCCCTCACTTCCATTTTTTATTATATTTTAAAGCAGCCACTTTATTCTATTTGTACTTTTCCCTTCCAAGCTGAGCCAAGTTTCAAAGAGACGTGCCAGAAAAAAATACTAATAGAAGACAAACGAGAACACATCTTACTTTTTTTATCAATTTGATACTAGGCTGAGTTCCATTAATATTACTTCCTTTAAGAGGAGAACAATTCTATGAAAGGAATATTTTGTTAAAACAGTAAAAATCATCTTATTACATTGACCAAGGTAAGATTACAATAGCATATATTGGTCAAGAGAAGATCTAGTCTATAATCACCATGGTATACACCTGAAATTAATATAATATTGTTTGTCAATAGTAATTGAAAAATTTTAAAATATACATATATTTTTTAAAGTGTAGATCTAATGCTAAGAAGACCCATGAAAGTAAAAATAGTCTTATTTTTAGGATAGCTTCATTTAAGATTCACTCTGACCTTTATTTGAATGTGTCATATTTAATTTAAACTACATATAAAGTTCTTCACATTCTAATTGAAGTAAACTATTGGTTTTTCTTCTTCTTCTTTTTTATCTAAAAGTTTTCTAGTAGTGAATAAGCAGTCTTTTTTGCATTAAAAAATAAAGCAATAGTAAGCTAATTCCTCAAAATTGTTACCAGTATTTTACAAAGAACATCTCTGTGCATTATTTTTTTTTGATAATCTCCCAAATTCCTCTTAACTTATTTCCTTCCTCTTAGTTATTGCCACCTTGGACCAATCTAAACAATTCATCTCCTACCTTGGTATTTGCACTCTTCAAATAAGCATACATGGTTTTCTTGTCTCTTCCCCACTCTACTGCTTGTCTTGTTTGGGTAAGCAATACATAATTGGTTCTTTTAATCTTTCTTCAGAAGTCAATTGCTCCAGCCCTTAATCATTTTTGTTGTGATTCTCTGAAATCTGTCCAATTTGTCAACATCCCTCTGGTGCTGGGAAGTTCAGGACTGCATGCAGGATTCTGGCACTGCCTCGGCAATGCTTTCTACATGAAAAGATTAGCACCTCTCTTGTTCTGATGATGATAAGTCCCTGGTCATGCAGCTTTAAAAGCATATAAGCATTTTTTGTTTTGTTTTGTGTGTGTGTGTGTGTGTGTGTGTGTGTGTGTGTGTGTGTTTGCTCTAATTTTACACAAAATATTTCTAACTAATTTTTTTATGTAGCCTTCCTTCGAAGCATTAACATTTTACAAATATTTGTCTTATACTCATACTCTATATTTCAAATTTGTTATATTGAGATATGTATTGGATATATTTGCTTTCATCTTTCTCAGCTGAGAAGCACTGTATTTTCACCATGTGTGCCTGACCTCTCTTTGTGAAATGGTATGTCTCCTGTCTCACCAAGTTCTCCATTCAGTACCCTCTATGACTGTAATTAATATGATCTTTGCTCATTATAAGGATTATTAATAAAGTTAAATAGAAGCCTTATAACAGCACTCCCACTGAATCACTCCGCATAAGTCAGCTTATTGCCAGCTCACTTTATGTATAGACTTTTAACTAATTTTCAACACATGTGACAGTGCTTGCGTTCATCTGAATAAGATTTTAAATAAGATTTTGTAAAACTATCACAGGTTTCTTGTTCCTTTTAGTCACCAATTTTGCAATTTTATCAAAGGGTTGTTAAGTTTGACTGCTGTGGCTCAGTCTTCAATTTTGGAAGCTGCTGTTGTTAGCTGAAGAAAAAAAATGATTAAGCTATTCATAGTACTGGGAGATTGATTTCTCTAAGTGAGAGCCATAGGAACGTAGACTGTTAAAAAATAATAAGCGTTCATTGTGAAATAATATACATTTAATAATATGCCTAGTTTCCATATTTATGGTTCAGTTTCACTAAGTTATCATCAGAATTTATGAATATGTCTCCATAATGCAAGTATTTGTATTCTAGTTACAGAAAGGCAAAAAAATGCTTATTTACAGCTTCTTGTTTATGGTACCTTGCCTTTTCTATATCAGACATTGCTACTTGCAATCTAATGAATGATGCATTTTTCACCCGCACCAACTTCCCTATAATCATCAAGTTTCATAACTATTTTATATTATGCTACATTAGAATGCTTATTTTGAATACATGTAAAGGGAAATTAACTCAAGGAAAGACAAGCTCTTGATTTTTTTTTTTTTTTTTTGCTTTTCAGTTAAGTACATACAAGAAATGTAATAAATGAATCAACAGTACATATTTTGATGAAAGCAATTTTAAGCATACAAAACACTGCATATTCAGGGAAAAGAAAAAAAAAACCTTTGCATCTTTTCCTAACTCATAACGTCGGAAATGAGATTCCCAATATTGTTAAAGACAGACTATAATCATTCACATTGCTCTACAAATCAAAATAATATTTTTAAAAGAACAGCGCTGCACCTTCAATGTTAGTTTTCTGTTGTTATATGTTTTATAAATGAAATTTTGCTCAGGAAGATCCTCAAATAGATGTGAAAGACCTGAGCCTTTGTTAGTCAAGAAGGTAAACTGGGAAGACATTGGTAGACAGTGTAAGTAAGTTGTTCTCTTGATACCATTTGAATTGCAAGATGCGACATTAGATACTTGTGCTAGCCGAAAGTAAACTTATGGCATTCTTGTCAAACCCCAGGCCACAATTGCTGTTTGTGTCATGGAGGTGATGTGTTAGTCCCCAGGGAGATAGTACTAAGGAAAGTGCACATAAAACTTTCACTCCAGAGGAAAAGCAGCCCTGACACCCTAGACAGAGAAAGTTGCCCCTTTGTCCTTTCACCTGGAGGTACAGTGCTGTCCTGGCATGTGACAACAGGTGGAGATTAAAAACAGGAGAAATATCTGGGACAGGAAAATGTCAAAGTCTTAGAGTCAGTTACAGTCTTAAAGGGAATAACATTTAAAGGGAAGCCACTAGTAACTTCAGCTTTAAAGAAAGAAACGGTAATTAGAGACGTATTAGTTCTGAATTACAACACTTTCAGCCAAATCTTTCCCTTTGACAATTGTGAATAGGCATTAAAACGACTTTGTGTAGCACTTATGTTTGTCCTACAAGGTAAAAAGTGGGAACAAAACTTCTCAATCAAAGTTGTTGCCTTTTCCCGCATTCAAAAAACAAATGGTAGTTCTTTTAGCAAAATGATACTCATAAATTTGAAAAATTCCTCACCAAAGATTAGCTAAATCTTTTTAACTCATTTACTGGAGAATTGACATAGAAGATGGCATAAAGGGAAGATGACCACAATATCTCCCTCAACCTTATTTAGAGAATGCTGTTGTAATCTCTGATTCTATATATATTCAGGCATGTGTTTTCATACAATATACTTACCTCAAGGCCACCTAGATTTCTCAGTTCAGTTGGCAATTCCCTACTAGGGACCCTTCACTCCTTCCAAAAATAAATGAATAGAAAACAGTTTTAAAGGCTATTCAGACTGATTTCAAACCCTCTATTCATTACATCAGATTCTGGTACACAAATTCCTCAGCTTCTGAGAACATAATAATTCCATAGAATTGCGTTGCCTTATTTGCTAATCCAGCAAATTTGAGATGTCCGACATGTATCAAATATCTTTTATCATATATTTTTCTTTAAAAACAAAATCAAATTATTTCATTTTTGATATAACCCTCTTCTTATAGCATAAAAAAACAGTAATAGTTTAATTCATTATAACATTATTTGCATAAATAACAAATCATTTCTCCAATAAGCAGACTTATAGACCTCAAATATAAACACCAAAAGATGCATTTTAGCAACAAAACATGCACTATTGGGGAAAAAATTGCAAGACAGACAGAGCAGTACACCATACATAAAATGTCAAACATGTCAAAACACTCATGAATATCAACATCTCCCACCACACCATGGCCAATTTTAAAGGTTATTTGGGGCTAACACATTTGCAAGTGCAGATTTTACAGCAGCAGGCTTTATTTTTCTCAGATACATTAAAAATAAGTCACTGATGTGTCTAATGTTTTTGATGTTTCCACACACGTGGCCTGTGCACATTCTGCCGAGCACTACTGAGAGCAGGACAATTACACAGAACACGGATTCTTGGCATCAAATGGATTCATTATGGATTTCTGGAAGCTTGTTTTTAGCTGTATCAGTATGCAAGGAGGATAATTAAGCAAACGACCAAGAAAGCAAATGTAGCTATCTGCATTCCTCAAAAATGAAAACCCTGTTAGGGTCTCCATAATTCAACTTTTCAGAACTTCATTTCAGAAAGGCACTTTCAGAATATCTCACAAGGCTTCCTTGTCCCTAAGTCACTGACTGTGAATTATTTCCGGATTGCTTCAGACAAGTAAGTTTTATAAAACAAGAAGCATAACACATGCAGATCATACTTATTCTATTCCCAGCCCTCAGATAAGAGAAGCTTAAATTAAATGTCAAAGATGAACAAAATCTATTGTATAAGCAAACAGCTGACCTAAATCCACCATATTTTGTTTGTCAAGTGTGTATGTTCTAATAAATTTTGTAATATAATAAGACTATTTTTGCAAACCTTTGACCACACCAAGTTAGATGCAGATAGTCTTCTGAAGAAATATTACTCTTAGCTTGACACTCCAAGCGAAATCTATTTATGCCATTTGGTAGACTTCTGTGGGAGTAGCTTTTAATAAAATGTTAATAACAGTTAAATATTGTAGACCACAAACATTGGAGAGGCAGAAAGAAAGAATAAATGGCTTGTGCACAGTTGGTTTTTACAAAGTGGTCTGCTCAGGGCTGTGACTAAAGTGAACTTACTAATGTGCAATTTGGTTTTTCTGATAGGAAACCTAGAAGCTGGCTAAAAATCAAATGATTAATATAAGGAAACTCAAAGAGCTTGGGGAAGAAAAACATTTTTCTTCTTTACTACCTTTAATGTGATTTTCTCAGTGACAAAAACACATGAAGCAATTATTCCCATTCTTTTTGGGGGGCAGTAAACAAACAGCTCAAAACTCCTTCATGCACATATTTTGAAAAGCAATCTAAGAAAAGTGTTATTCTCTTTAAACAGAGAGAAAAGCACTGTGCTGTGATCACTCCCCCCATGATGGTGTCATAGGAGTCTGAACACACCTGAAATAACACCCAAAACAACAATCTCAACTCTCACAGAAACCTAAGTCAGTTCCTTCAGAAAGATGAATAAAAGTACAATCCCTCTGGACAAAGTAGCACAAAAGCAAGGCAGTCAAAATTGCATGTCCTGGTTATGAGTTCAGATTCCACTATCCCATCTAGCTATAGGCCAAGACATTTAACAGCATCTTTGATCCTCATCTCCTCGTATATAAAATGAAATTAATTGTTTGAATCTCACAGATTGGAGTTGAGATTACATGAGATGAGAGCTAGCCTTGCTACCTATTTAAGTAGAGTTACTGTGATAGAAGAACCTCAGAAACCATGGAAGCTGGCATCATATGCCAACTGCCTCTGCCTTTCACATTGGTCCAAATCTTTCAAGTCTACACCTCCCACCACCACCACCATGTGAAGAATACAGCACCCCTTAGGAAACAAGCCTGCTTTCAAAGCCCTTCAGCTAGATGGAATGACAGGATATACACATTTTCATGTTAATGGCTTTGTTTCTTTTCATTTCTTTATAACATAACTTGAAATTTCTTTGTGGTCTCCATTAGCCCAAGGCTTTCTACACCTAAAGCCATCTTCTCCTTACAAAATCTTCTATAGCTTCTCCATCCAACTTTCATCTAATACCTGTCCATCCACTCCCCAGCATCCTTTATGTGCCTTTTTATTTGTTCTCATTTACCTCTTCTTTTTTCTTCAAAGCCATCCACATTAATATTGGTGCCCTGGAGTCAGGGTCCTCTTCTTTCAATGCCTTTAGTTCTAGCACTCTGATTAAATAAATCCTCAAGTTTCCCCCTCTTCTTTCATCTCCTCAGTCCCTGCTCATCTGATCATTGACAGTATTACCCATTATCTTTATCAATCCCTTTCTCCATCACTACCTATTTCCCTCAAAAGCTTTTGCTTCTTTCCTTGTGTTGGGCAATAGTATATAAATGAGATGGTGTGACATGTGGTAAATGGACAATGTGATATTCACTCCCTTCCCTTGAACATCATCACTGTTCACTCTCTTCCCAGGTGCCAAGGGAAAGGAAAAGACAGTAGCTTTATGTGCTTGTCCCCTGGCTCTTACTCAGGATACTTAGCAAGAGTCCAACCACGTAACAGGCCAGAGGGCAAAGAGATGTGGAACCCATGGGAGTTGGGAAGGGGAAAGAAGGACATGGGGGATAAAAAGGAAAAAAGAGAGAAAGGGCTGATCACCAGACCTACATGGCTGAAATTCCCTTATCAAACTCTCTCAGTACAGACCATGCTTCTTCACTTCAGATGTCTCCTTCACTGGTCCATCAGCAGTGGCTCTCAAACTTTTTGACTAAGACACACCCATACAGACATTTTATATTGTGGCCCAAGTAAAGTTTTAGCAAACAAAGCTTAGATTTTTATATTTTTGCTACTCTGTGCAAAGCACTCATGGTTTCCATTCTGTCATTTGTTCATTTCTTTGAAAGAAAATTCTGATCACAACACATTATATTGATTTCACAAACCACTAATGGGTCAGAACCCTCAGTTTGAAAAACACTGGCCTACTTGTGGCCTACTCATGGGGAGTGTTCCCTCTCTATACCCCATAACCTTTTCAAAAGTCCAATTTAACTTGAGAGTCAGCACAATCCTCTCCTGCAAGCTTCCAGAGGTAGAAAATCTTAGCATACTCAGTCCCTCTGGAAGTGTCCCTAGTACGTGAGCAGGACAGGCGCGGCAGTCCCTCTACTGCCCCAGGGAAGTCTAACGGAAACGGAAACGCGGCATTGTATGTTACTACAGGTGGCGCATATCCTGGAAATCCTTGTTTCTCTAAACACAAGTTTCTATAGAAATATAAAGGTATAGGAGTGAGAAAGATCAACTTGGGTCTGAGGAAATGCGGAGCAAAGTGTGAAAGCAAATCTCTCCAAGGAGCCGGGTCCATGCTCGGCGCTCTGTCCAGTCCAGCTGAGCACGACAAACAGAGCTGGGGTAAGCCGAAAAGAGGGCAGCCAGCCGCAGGCAGTCTGGGTCTCCAGGGGAGGAAAGAGAGCGCACTGCGGAGAAGAATAGGAGACCGGCTGCCCTGGGCCCCACAGGACGCAGCACTCTTCTAGCCGCTTGACGAGTGGTTACCTCTGGCGCCCAAGCCTAGGGTTCCTAACACGCGTGGCGAGGAGAGGTGACCTGAAAGCAGGGATAGGTACGCGCAATGGCTCCTCCGAGCTTCGGGGTTGAGCACGTGGCACGCATGCGGCATGGGTGTGTGGAGCCCTCTCTCGGCCCTTCCCGTTGTGCGGAGGCACCTCTGAATCTTGCCATAGTGCCCCTGCCCCGCCCCTTTGTGTGCCCCCACAACTAGAAAAAGTGTTTTCCCAGAGTGGTGTGTATGGACGCTCCAGTGCTACTCGCATCTTGGGGAGACCCAAGACTGACCACGGATCGATGGGTGCAGGAGAGGCCTGCGGGTGGGAGCACTCAGGCACAGGTGCTCGCGCCCTGACGCACGCGACCCGGCCAAGCAGTGACCAGAACCTGTTGCGGCCTCCCGCCCTGTGGGACATAGAACAGCTGGAGAAAAAAGCAGGGAGCAGCTGAGGTGAACAAGGCTGGAAACAGAGGAGACAGAGAGTTAACCCGGGCGAGTTCGTCCCCATTGCCCCCCGCCCTCGCAAAGTCTCCCGGTGCAATCTAAGAAGTCAAACAAACTCTAAAGTTTCCAAGACGCAATGACTAGAACAGGAGCGCTTGCATCTCCACATTCGCCCCCAGCGGAACCACAAACAGACACACTTTCTGTCCAATAATTCCCGGGCCTCGAAAATCAGACACCCCTGGGTGAGGAGCCTAGTGAAGAGCCGAGGGAAGGGGAGTTAGAACCTGGAGGTTCGCTCTCCGGAGTTTTCTGCCACCATGTTTTGGGCCGGGAGCGCACAGCACCGCTGAGAACTAGGGGTGCGGCTCTCGTCACGCCCCAGGCGTGGGGTGGGGCCTTCCGTGCCTGCTCCGGGACAGCTCCTACAGGCGCCCTCCGACGGGAACGCGAATGTCTATAAGGAAATGAATAGTCCAAGTCCGAGGAAAGACTTTTTGGGCCCCAGCGGTCGTTTGCAGGAATGTTCAGGAAACACAATAAGGGAAAATGGCTTTAAATGACAGCCTCGCCATCCTAAATGGTTATGTATAATATACAAGTTGGGATTTCTAGTAAAATTAAAAAGTAAAAATGAAGATCAGATTTTTTGTGTGTTTATTATTAAGAACGAATTACTAAAAAACGATGGCCTGTTTGTAATTCATATATTGCTTTATCAGTAAAGTCGGCCAGTATCAACTAAAACTAAAAAATGCAGATATGCGAAACGTGATCGTTCTGGTTCAAGTTCTGTCAGTTGCACGTGTCTAAGAAGAACCTTTCCTGAAGATTGTTGCAACCGGGTGCTCTTTTTTAGTCGTGGCTGAGATCTATGGGGAGAAGGGGTTGACTGGACCTCCGACCCCATCCCTCCTCTGTAGGACTCCAAAAGTGAGTCGAGTGCCGGCTCGCAGTGTGCGGGAGGAGCTTTGATTGCTGAGAAATTCCCATGCGCGTCCACGAAATGACAGTTCCTGTTCCTGGAGAGCGGGGACGGGGATGAGGAAGAGGGCAAAAAAGCCTTAAAACCCTTTGGAAGAGGATGCCTTAGAGATACTCCCAGATCTCTGTTCAACTATCGGAATAATACTGAAAAAAAAATTTTTTTTTTTTTGTTTGAATCCACAGGACTAGATACCCTCTTTTCCCCTCCCACCTTGATAGAACTGTCTCCGTTTGGGGGTGGCTCCAGACAGGCGCCTCTCTCACTGAGAGAGGAGATTCCGGTCCGGAAGACCCCAGCCCTTACTCCGCAGCCACCTCCGCGCTGCCGCGCGGCGGATAAAGAAGGAAACGGACAAGTGTGCCAAGCTAGGCAGGATGCTGGTGGCGCGAAGATGCGCAGCACGCGCGATGCCTAGAGGTGCTCTGGTGTCGGCACTCTATATAGGGCCTGGCGGGATGGAAATGGATCCTTAACTCTGTGATCAAAACATGGCAATGAAATAAAACTTTTTCCTCGCAGACCTGTTTGTATGTTGGAAGTATTCACCACCGACGCCTAGGTTTAAAATAATTAGATAATTGGATGTTCGTGTTGACACCGGCAAAGCCAAGAGATTCACAAGGCAAAGTGAAATTGAACCTTTAAGTGACATTCTTAAGTTGGCAAGAATATGTTTCTCATTGTCGGACTACTTGCACGCTGCGAACAGGTGTTGCCTAAGACTAAGGGTCGGTGTTCTTAGTGCAAGAGGTACCCAAACTTTAGGAATGGAATCGAGCACCAAAAAGAAATACACAAGATGAGGTCATTGGGTGCCGCTGTCATTTCAGGGTACTAACAGCTCACTGAGCCAGGCGTCTCGTTCTTATTAAAATTAGGACCAGAGTCTCAAACTCTGTCGCGCTCAATCTCTCTCTCTTCCCCCGAAAGCTAAGGTCGTAGCGAGGACCGCCCGAGTTCCTAGAGAGACTGCGGCGGTCACCTTGGCGTCGGAGAAGCGGAACCCAGAAAGCAGCAGGCGGTAGCGCAGGTCACCTGTGCTTTGAATTAAGGGCATCTCTCCATAAAGTCAAGGCGTTCTAAGCAACCACTCAAAGTGGGTCTAGACACGGTGAAGACTTAAAATTAGACCTTCTCTCAAAGCTAAGAAATGCATGGTCATGGAACAATGATTACATATTTTCTGTAGCTGAAACAATGCACAGTAACTGAAATTCTTAAGAGGACATGAGGAGAGGAGTGCGATATGAAGTCCCCATTATAAAGTTTTAATCTCTTTCTAAAGAAGTTCCCTACAACATCTGACTTTGCAAAGCTGCGTGTCTGTTGCTTTTCCTGAGCTTTACTCCTATAAAGACTAGGACAGGAAAAGTCTCCATTATGCGGATCTCGGAAGATCCAGGGGAGATGCATAAGAGGCTCTTTCCCCGCACAACCAGATGCACAGCCGGGAGTTGGAAAGCGACTTGATGACTGTAAAGCGGAAAAAGCACTAGCCACTGTGCAACTTAAGTATTACAACTGAATGTTCGTGGAGGCGGTGCAGTCTGCATGCAGGCTCGGGAAAGGGTCAACCCTCCCTCCTTTTACCCCAAATTCTCGAGAGGCGCACTCCCTGACACCCCATTGGCCTCGGGTGATGAGCAGCCGCTTCCTTAAGGGAGAACCCGCAACAGAGCTCGTTTCTGGGTTCAACTCTCGGGGATTCTGAGTCAGAATGTAATTGTCTCGGGGCTGCAGACACCTGGGAGACGAGCACTGACGGCTCTGCAGACTTCCAGAATTTCTAAAGTTTTCTCTTTCTCTTTGCTTTTTAGTGTGCGGGGCTTTGGTTGAAACAGAAGTTGTGAAAATAAAAAAGGCAAGCCTCATGTTTCAAAAAAAGCCAGAGTGTTAAACATTTCGCTCATTATTTAATGTCTTTTATAGCGACCGATTTTTGTCCCTCAAAATTACCTGCAGAGAAACGCATCTGGTAAAAAGAGAAACAAAACAAACAAAATCCTAAATTACCACGGAGCTCTGCCTTCTCTCTTTTTCCCCGACCCGAAAAACATGCCCTTTTAAAAAGAAGGGGAGGCAAAGTAAAAATAACAACCCCAAAATTCTCATGACAATTGACTGTTATAACTCTGCATTTAAGAAACAGTGACATTTTAAATTTCAGTGATGGCAGTCGGTCTGTAATTCACCAGGATGAGTGAAGATGGTACCCATATTCCATTCTCTGAATTCACAGTCGTCCTGAGATGAAGCTCACTGGACCTCCTATGCCCAAGGATCAGGGCGCGGAGCCACAGCTCAGATCTTCTTTAGTAGCTTCCACAGCATTGTTATTTTCTTGCTAAAAGCTGTTGCTGAGTAGAATCTTAGAGGCTGTGGTATAACTTACTTATAGCAGACCTAGGACCTTACAAATGAATATTTTATTTTTTATCTGAGAAACTTTTAAGGTAAAATATTATTTTAAAACTACAAATTGAACCTCATCACTATCCGCCAAAGGAAGAAAAAAGTTGTAAGAAATGCCTACTGAGTTCTGCTCCATACCAAAAGCCACTGATCCAAGGCCCAAAGGGCCTGAAATTCTTGGTTCTTCCTTTACCACACTATTAAGTAGAAGAATTGGGAAAATCTGAGATTAAGTGCAACATGCTTCACATTCCTGCTGACATGAGTCTTAAAAAAGTACTTTCTACACATTGTGCAAGACAAAATCTTGACAGGACTTTAGATCTTGCAAAAGTTCAAAAGCTGTTCAGTCTCCTGAATTTCTCTTCTGAAAGCTGCACTTCCTAGCAAAGTTAAAGAAAAACTGAGATATTTTCAAATGATTCTGATAAATGTAGGTTGCCACACTGAAAAATTCTGGTTAAGGGAAAATATTATGCTGAATTCTCTGGAAATTAGTTCAATTTCCCAGTTACTTTTGCCAGAATACATCTAGCTGTCAGCTTGAAACTTAGATGTTGAATAAGTGACTTATTCCAAATCAGTCCAAAACTCTGTCTATTGTATATTGCTGTTTAGTCATCATTTTTTCCTGACCCAGAAAGAAGACAAAATTCTGTTCATTTACATCGTTTATTGTTGTAAACATTAAAATTGTCTTTCTCAAAGAAAGAATTTATCAGAAAAGAAAAAAATCAGCATCTCTAACTGTCATACACCATAAAAAAAGGCAGTGACTCATATCATGTGCCATACTGGAAATATACAAAAAAAAATACTACAGAATATGGCAATATTAAAATTCTTACTCAAACATAAAATAATATATTAACTGACAATTTTAGACATCAAAAAAAAAAAACAAAAAAATTCAAAGTGCTCAGTAATTTCCAGGGAGTTATGTATATTATAAGCACTCTGGAAACAGTCAAAAGCTGCTGCATGCAAGTTTTGTTTAGCTTTAGACAACAAAATAATCAAGATATAAATTTTCTTTTATCAACATCAACGGTACATACAACACTTACAAACAAGGAATGTTGGACGGTGTTACAAACACTATGTGTCCCTTTTTTGTCAGGATTTTCTGATGTGTAATACTTGTGCCCACCTATTTTACAATTGAGAAAATGTTTAAGCTCAGGTAACTACCAATCTTTATAAAATCTAACAGACTACATAGTGTCTGAAATACTATTTATATAATATAGACATTACTGAAGTAGCAAGTGCCTATAACATTTCAATCTAGAATCAACATGCTGGTCCCTTTTTTGTTTAGTTATTTTTTTTTTTTTTTGCAAACACACTTATCTTTTAGAATTTGTAATATTTATTCATAAATAGGCACAAAATAATTTAAAAAGCCAAACTGCATTGGATAAATTTACAAGCCTTTGCCTTCTTCAACTCATGCCACCCACGCAACATTTAGTTTTACTATATATTACAGCTTTCTTTACAGCAGAAAACTTTGAAGTCCTTTAAAGGGCAATACCTGTGGGTCCCCTTATGGTGTGTGTGTATGTGTGTGTATGTGTGTATTACATTTGTCTTAACTGCAACTACCAAATGTGGCCAAACATTTCCCATTATACATTAGGAATCTTTCTTCTGAACATTAAACTGATTTTTAAACTGATAATAAAAAGTTTATACCACTGTATTGTGTGTAGTCCATGTTCTAAATCCAGGGTGCCCCGAGCCAAAATACTCTTTCAGGTTCTGCCTGTAGGTTAGGAAATAGCAACAGTTTTTTTGTTTGTTTGTTTGTTTTGTTTTGTTTTTCTTTAGGAATCAAGGGGTTTGGGGTGTTATGGAAGGAGTGGGAGCAAGCTAGCTAGACCTGAGGGAGCTCAGGGAGATCTCTGCCCTCGTGACTTGCCCCTCTGGACAGTTTTAGGTTTCTTTCCAGTTCCTTTGAAGTGCTTGGGAGGAGGTCTTAGAAGGGTAAAGTGTCCAGAAAAAGTTTGTCAATTATTGCTGGCGGTGGCACCAAGTCTTCCAGTTTCAGGTAGAAAATGCGCTGTAGCCCCTGTGTGCAAAGGGTACGGAGTTCTGGGAGCTTCCCCAACAGTTTGGACAGATAGTTGGGGCGGTTCAAACCCCCATTATTGAAAGTCACATGGTCTTTGAGACAATTTACAATCTTGTTTTGCAGTTCTTCCACTCTCTTGGGTTCCTTCAGCCCGTGTCTCTCTGCGTAAAACAATCAGAAACAAAAGAGAAATACACAAGCAATTAGCTAGCTGGCAGGACCAGGGAGAATTGGTGGCAAGAGAAGACCAGGACAAAACCTGATAGGCAGTTCTGAAGAAGTGCCCTGAGCCTGTGGTACTGACCTGTGACCATAGCCAGGGCAGCAATGCAGGAGAAGGCAGAAATGTCAATGTTCATATTCTGCAAGTTGGATGAGAATTCAACAATGGAATCAATCCATTCCCCAAAGCCACGAACACATTGCAACCTGTGCAAGACCACCCCATTGCAAAAGATGAGTTTACCCTCCACTGGGTTGGACCTGCAATTAATACCAAAGAGAGAGGGGGGAGAAAAAGAGAGAGAGAAAAGCTAAACAACTAATTACTTGAAGAGCAATAATGAGGGATTTAAGAAGAACCTAATTACCGAAGAGTTAATAAAATGTAGACCAGTGGACCTTGAAAGGGTTTAATTTCATAACAATCAAGAATGCCCCCTACCCCACCTTCATCCATTCAACCGAGGCCTCTGGACTCCTTCTCTTTCTTTGGTCTACTATCCTCTCCTTCCTTTTAACCTCTTTCATTTCCTATTCTGTCCTCTTCTCTTTCCCCCCTTTTATTTCCTTTTTCCTCTTTGTTTTCTTTTCCTGATTCCACTTTTCCTCTTTTCCCAGCCTCCCTGGTTGCCTCCAATGTTACCTGTAAGCTAATCGCAGCACAAACAGTTCTAAGAAAGCCGATTCAAAAAGCAGGTCTTGGTCGGCTTTGGGCAGGTCAGCGAAGCCAGGAATCTTCTCGGCCCAGCCCCTGATGATCTCCATGGAGCCAGTCAGGAGATCATAGAATTGTTGGATATGCTGGGTGTCATCTCCACTCATCTGATAGTCAGGGTTTGCCTGGAACTGGAATTTCATTTTAAAAAGCACTTAATGAGGTTCTCTAAAATATATAACCCGTGAAATTGCTAACCCCGTTTCTAGTAGGGGAGCCAGGTTTTTATAACAATTAAATCTCTCTCTGACCAGTAAGGAAATTAGATGTTCCGGGGCAATTAATTCAATTAGGGATGGTGCTATGAGGTCGCTGCTTTAAATATGTAAATTACCATTTCCATACAGACTAAATACAGTGCCATCCAGCCCTGAGAAACATTCACTCTTATCTCCACAAAACAATTGACACGTTAGTATTCATGCCAACCCCAGAGTGAATCTCAAGTAGAGACGCCCTTTGCAAATCTTAATAAAATTGCAGTGACTTCTAGGTTTGCCCGACATACTTCCTCCAAGTGAAACCCATACATTTCTCACAGCTGGGGTAAAAAAGGACTCTGATCTCTTGATCCTCCACTCCACTGCAATTCGTCATGCCTTTTTTTTTTTTCCCTTCCCAGACCCCCAAGCAGGCATCCCCACCCTAACAGTGCTAGAGAGGAAGAGGATTAAAGCTTGTCTCTGGAAGATTGAGGATAAAATCCCAAGTGGGAGCATTTTGCACCACCTCTGGTTTGGGCATCAGAAGCATTAGTGTGTGAGTAATTTGTGTGCGGTAGTAGTGGGAAGGTGGGCTTGCAGAGATTTGACCACTGTGGCCTAATATCTCTTCCTTCCTCTGCCTTGTCCTCATTTCCATACCCCCAGCAACACAGTCTTTCTGCGGGCCTGTCTCCTGTGGCTCTGCCCAGAGCTGTGAAACCATAGCCTTGCTTGCCTTCCATAGCTCTTGAGTCTGGGGTTACTGATAGATATGGGGAGGGAGTCCTGCCCATCTGTGGGTTTGTCCACATGATACCCCCCGCCAGCTTCTTACCCTGGAATAGTCCAGGCTGGTCATAGCCGGGTTGGAGTCGACATGGGCCCTGACGAGGGCACTGATCAGACTCACCGGGGGCGAGGGGGGAGAGGGCTCCTGTGGACTCTTCGGTTTCGAGGGTAAACGACCTCTCCTGCCTTTTAAACTGTCGGTGCGAACCACTGCAAAGAAAGAGCCGGGTTAGCATCGTTCCCGGAAGCGGGACCCAGCTGCTGTCCCGGCCCCTCCCCGGGGAAGGCCGCAGCCGCGGGGCGCCCGGCCAGGAGGCACAGAGCTCCACTGCTTGTAAAGCCTTTACTGACGAGAAGCATAAAAAAATGAGGGGTTGTTTTACGTCTGCTTTCAAATAGGTCTTATAGTTAAAGACGAGAAAAGCCTGGTGGTTTTCTTTAGGGCAGGCTGGGCAAGCAGGAAGCTGACCGGTGGTGGAGGCAGGACGTGGTTTGGAGAGAGTGGGAGGCCCCGGGTTCTGGGAGTGGAAAGTGGGATTGGGGTCGGAGTAGCGGTTTCCCAAGGGCACACACTGCAGAGTCGGTTGCTTTCCCAGACCTACCTTCTTTGACCATCCCAACAGCCAGGCACTTCTGAAATCGACAATACTGACAGCGATTCCGGCGCCGCTTGTCCACTGGGCAGTTTTTATTTGCTAAACACACGTATTTCGCGTTTTTTTGCACCGTGCGCTGCAAAAGGAGACAATAAAAGCCGAAAATTATTTTTCTCTTGAAAATCTAGCAACCCGGGGAACCCAATTTCTGAGCGGTTGGGGTCTACACTTCCTTCCCACAAACACATACACAGAACTCTTTTATTTTTCTTTTTCCTCTTTTTTATTTTCTTTCTTTTTCTTTTTCCTCCCCCAGGGCATGTTACAGAAGAAAATTGATAGCGTTAACATTTGAGCTAACCTTGCCGCTCCTTGCTGTGTTTTATATGCCAAGAGAAGGAGAAGGAGACGCTCAGTAAATACAAATCCGTGGGCATTCATATTATTTACATTCCTTGGAGACCTTCTCTATTTAAAATGATAAGATTATTCAATCAGGATGGCGAAATAAAGAGATCACTTAATTTGACCATAGGGAATTCTGTTCCACTTGGTTAGCTCAGACACGGTTCTCTGTCCTAACCAATTTCAATCTGAACAGAGAAGACAGCTCCGAGCACATGCAAATAACCCTCTTCCAACCCGGCTCCAGCAACTTGGGGCGGGAGCCTGCCGGGTCTGCTGCGGTGGTGGTGGTTGGGAGGGGTTGACCCCGGGTCCCCAGGTCTTCCTACTTCACTTTCTCAGGCACCCGGATGCCCCCATAGCTGCCCGTGGGAGGCTGCAGGGCAACTTCTACGGACCCTGGGAGTTGGACTCTCTGGGCGGAGCTGGGGCTGCGCTGCCTGCACCCAGGCAGAATGCGCTTGCCAAGGCTCCGGGCACTAGGGGGCCCCTACCTGCCTCCTCCGCCCCGGTCCTTGCTCACCTTAAAGAAACCTTTGCAGCCCTCACAGGTGCGCACTCCGTAGTGCTGGCAGGCTGCGTTGTCACCGCACACAGCACACAGCCCCTCGTTGGAGGGAGAACCCCGCGACGGCGGCGAGGGCACCTGCGTGTCGAGCAGCTGCGACGCGTGGCCGATCTGCAGGCCCGGGAAGCCCATAGACGCAGGCTTTCGGATGGGGTTGGGCACAGCGAAGGTCTGCCCATCCACCACGTGGTGGCTGCCCGCTGGCTCCGGGTTCATGGGGACGTGCAGTGGCCCGTCGAAGCGCATCTGGCAGCTAGACACGGGAGTGCCGGGAGGTGACTGCTTAAAGGAGAAGAGGGACAGGCGGGAGACGGGCGTTTTCCTCTGCTCGATCATGTGTGTGGTGGCTACGTAGTTCTGGTGGAAGTTGTGGAGGGAGCCTGGGTCGTCCCACATGGGGCTGTGCTGCACCTGGAAGCCCGGGGTGGTGGGCGTCGGGGGCGAGGAGGGCTTGTAGTAAACCGACCCGGAGTGCGGCATCATCTCCTCCGACTGGGGGGGCAGGTGGCTGTGTTGCTGGTAGTTGTGCATCTGAATGTCTTCTACCTTAATGGAGGACTGCTGTCCGGACAGGGGCATTTGGTACAAGCAAGGTGGCTTGACGTCGTAGCCTGTGCTGTAGTTGTCCATAAAGGTACTGAAGCTGGGGAGAGAAGTGGTGGCAGTGATTTCAGTGTTGGTGAGGTCCATGCTAAACTTGACAAACTCTGGAGTTAAGAAATCGGAGCTGTATTCTCCCGAAGAGTGGTAACTGTAGCTCTGAGAAGCGGGGCTGGCTCCTTGAGGCGAGGACCCATACTGCGCCTGAACACAAGGCATGGCTGGAAATGAAACAGGGTAATATACACTCAGCCTGGTCAACTGAACACTTTCTCCCGGCTCGGGTACACCTGGAGCTACACCGGCAGCCCGCAGCGATTAGAGAGTATCATAGGGGCGCGAGAGGAAGGGCGGAGAGACCGAATGCTGCAGAGCAAAACAGTGTAGGACATGGAAAGTCTGATCAAATAAAGACCCAGACCTAGAAAGCTATTGAAAGTCTTCATTCTCAGACACTTCCAAAAACCTCCCCCGTTACCCCCTTTCACGGACAATCTCGCTCAAATGAGCCTTTCCCCTGAAGCTCGGGTTCAGCAAGCTCATTCTAGATATGAAGTTGAATTGCACAATGAGAAAGTTGTTCCCCAAGGCGATGGGTCGGGACAACCTTAAGTTACAGGGTTTGCTGAGGTAGATTGCATTGCCCTGAGTCTTGAGGTTTAGGGAACTCCCCGAGGGGGGGGGGCGTGAGGGAAAGAAAGAAAGAAAGTTGCACTAACCTTCAGCCGAGTTACAGGCGTTTTCAAGGAAATTAAAGGTGGACAGTGTCGTAATTCAATGAAGGACAAAGTTCCCAAGATTTTTAGAAAAGCAAAGGGGAGTCCAGCCTGTCAAATCTCCTCCCTGAAATACAGACACAGAGAGCTTCAGAGTGACTTTCTGGACAGACTCCCCCAGGCATCTGTAGACCAACCAGGCAGGCCCTTCTATGCTCTCCATGATTGTTTCTATGGAAATTTGTGTGTAGTCTTCACCAAACTTAGCAGTTAAAATGAATGTGTAAAAGAGATGGCCGGAAACAACAGAAAATGCCACCCATTGCACTGTGTAAATCCTTGCAGAGATGGGGTTCTGAAGAAGCAAAGGTATTCTATGTACTTATTTAATACTTAAGGTGTAATAAATTGGCCCCTTTGCTAGAGCGTATGGGGGTGGTGGAAGGGGAATGTCACTTCCATTTTAGTTTAAGTCAGGCCCAAATAAGAAGAAACTAGAGTTTAATAAAATACAGCATTGAAACTTTCTCTGAATTTTTTTCTATGGTGCAATTAGCTTTTCTTTTGGGAGGGAGGAAGAAAGTGAAGTAAATAACATAAAATAAGAAAACAATCTCTGCCTCCATCCCTGTGAGTTATGAAATGTTAGAAAAGCCTGGGCAGCCCTGAAGGCAATCTGAATAAAAGCATCAGACTTTCTTAAGAGCTTCTGATAGAGCACTGGGATTGGGGATGCAGGTGCACTGGCATTCACTTTTGCAGGAAACCTATCTTTCAACATCTTTAATGGCCAAGAGGTAGGAATAGAAGACCCTACTTTTCCAGGAGCATCTTAGGTCAATCGCAAATGGAGGGCAATGCTGTTTATCTGGTATTGGCACCAATGTCAGAAGAGCTTTCCATCATAGAAAGCTTCCCTATACAGCCTTCCACAGTGTGTCTTGCTGGAACAAGGCATTCTTGTGTCCTAGTAATTTCCAGGTGTTCCCACTTGGAAGGCATTCAAGAGCATATACAATCTTATTGCTAATGAAAAAAGAAGCTAAACATCTACTCTGTTCTCATCGACCACCACCCCCCCCCCAGAATAATCTTGCTTCATGGGGGAGGGAAGTTACCAGAAAAAGTAGAAAGAAAGGGGACTCTTGACCCCCACCACTCTTGAGAGACATGCTTGTGTCGGATGTTAACCCTCTGGTAACTTCACAGCTTCATAACTGTACTCTACATATTCTCTCTGTCTCTGTTTCTCCTGACACACTCACATACACAAGCACGGCATAGTTAAAACCAGAAATTTCAGACAACTTAGTAACAGGACACTCTACACCCCCTCCCATAGACACACACACCCCTTACTCAACAATACCCAGGAAGCACTGGCATGCTTGCCAGCCGCTGTGACACAGTTCCCAAGCAACACGTAAACTGAAGAACTTTTTCTTTCCTTGTTATTTTGTGGGCAGCGTCCAGGCCCCTCGCACAGAACTTGGAGTCTCCGTGTCTAAAGGCCACAATCAATTCCTCACTAAGAGCAAACTTTGAGCACATTTCCGCGGGCAGGTCCACAGCTCCCCGAACTATGCAAGTCTCTTTTCCATGTCTACCAATGAGGAGCCTGAAAGCCTGGGTTGGGAGCCAGCTCTCTGCTCGTGCCAAAGCTGGAGTTCCGACAAATGCCCTCTGTAGCTGCTCGCACCTACTCCCCATCCTCTGGCCCCATTTGCGCTCCGCGCCTCTGGCTCCCACTTCCAGAGAACCTGTACCACACGTGTGGAAAAAAGACATGTGCAAAAGAAGAAAGAAAGGAAGAAAGGAAGAAAGGAAGAAAGGAAGAAAGGAAGAAAGGAAGAAAGAAAGAAAGAAAGAAAGAAAGAAAGAAAGAAAGAAAGAAAGAAAGAAAGAAAGAAAGAAAGAAAGAAAGAAAGAAAGAAAGAAAGAAAAGAAAAGAAGAAAAGAGAAGAAGAAGAAGAAGAAGAAGAAGAAGAAGAAGAAGAAGAAGAAGAAGAAGAAGAAGAAGAAGAAGAAGAAGAAGAAGAAGAAGAGGAAGAAGAAGAGGAAGAAGAAGAAAGAAGATGAAGAAGAAGAGCTGCATGGGCTGCACCTACTCACTTAGGAGTTCACAGCGTCTGTCTTCATTCATTCAACTCGGCCGAAGTGTAGTTCCCTCTGGGTGCCCGGGTGCAGGGTCAGGGAGGGGCGGGCGAGAGGGGCGAAGAGATCCCAGAGGACAAGAGCCAGAAAGGAGCAGGGGAAGGCGGCCGGTTGGGCTGGCGAGCGGGACTGCGGAGCCGTGAGCGAGTAGCCGGGCGGACTGGCCCTGGCCGCCAATGTGCCTTTGTTTATGTGGCTCGCAGTGCTGCTGCCAACATGCACCTAAAGTCTCCGCGCGTCAGCGCGCGTCAGCGGCCCGCCGCCCAATCGCCGCGCTGCCGCGCTCCCCAGACTCCTGGCCGGCGCTCGCTTTGGTATATTTCCGACCTGACGTCACGAGCAAGGCCGATTTTAAGGTGGGAACCATTCTGGGTTCACCTTGGTAGTCAGCTTGGTTTTTTCTTCTTCTTCTTCTTCTTTTTTTTTTTTTTCCGAAAGAAGTGTGACCTCTCCAGTTAGGTCCTCTCAGCTCAAAGAGCCGCAACATCTCACCCACCTCCCCCAACCCCCCGAGCCACCGCTCCGCCCAGCCGCTCACACGTGGGGGAGGGTGCAACAAAAGCCAGAGAGCAGGGAACCCTGTGGTAAGCCAGGTAGCCAGCACCTAGAATCACACGGGACGGGGTGTGCCTGGCAGCGCCCTAACCTCACCCACCCACAATCGTCACCCCCATTAGCGGAATCGCGTACAGAAGTCCCATGACATGAGATATTCAGAGGGCTCAGGCAGTCGGGTTGGGATTTCCCTAGATCCTTGAAGCATTCCCCTTTTCTCCCTTCTCCTGTCCCTAGGCGCCGCCTGCATGTTCATAATCTCTTCTCTCTCTCTCTCTCTCTCTCTCTCTCTCTCTCTCTCTCTCTCTCTCTCTCACACACACACACACACACACACACACACACACACAGAGTCCAAGGTGGAAGGCGATGGGCAGGGGCTATTTTCTGTGTTCCTTTCCTTTCAGTGCTCACGTGCGAGGGAAAACGTGGTGCGTGGGGAGGGTAGGTGAGGGGACGGGAGGAGATAGGCAATAACCCAGCCCTTCTGAGACCCCCAAAGTCAGAGTTTCTTTCGAAGACAATTCAGCCCAGCAGTCGGCAACAGGTGCGCCTTCTGCAGACAGGTTATCTAATTTCACCTTTTACCAACTCTAATACTTTCAACACTCCTCTGTGCCCACCACTAACTCCTATCCTCCCACGAGTTTTAGGGAAATAAGTCGACCCTCCTCTGAAGTACAAGGGCTCTCACAGACTCCAACTGAAGACAAAACACGGGGAGAAGGCAGAGTAGCTCAGGTGAGCATCAAGTGTGAGCGTCTAGCCCTACCAGGAGATCGGCCCCGGCGGGCTGTGGGAGCGTACCGCACCCCCGCGGGCCTGCGAGTCGCCGCAGATTCCGCTTGGCAAGTCAATCTACCCGCCACGCTGAGAGCGACAGGAGCTTTCTAGCAAAGAAAACGCTGCTTCTCTCATTAGCGGACCCTTTGCCGGTGCCACGGCCTGAGCTGGGAGGGTTCGCTGAGGGCTTCTCCCTTGGGGCTGGAAGAGGCTGGGAAGAAGGAAGGGAGAGTTCAGGGGCGTTTCCCCTCTCTGCCGCAGAGTTCCAGCCTCCCCACCTCCTACAGCGGGGCTCGCTTCCAGGCCGCCCGGGCGCCTTTGACAAGATCCCCACCCCCATCCTGTAAGAGCCGAAAGAACTGTGGAACTATCCACCCACCGAAGAGCCCAGCTCTAATCGACAACCCCGCCTCTTTCCGCTCCCCGCCCCCTACTGTCCCCCAGCTGCAGGAGAGGCGTAGCCATCAGGTGCCCTGCTGCTGCCCGGGAAGCCACAAGCTCCTGTGCGCTGCAGCTTCGGGAAAACCTGCGTGACCACCTTAAGTTTCCCCCAGATGTTACGACTACCGCTGCCGCTGCCGCCGCCTCCGCGGTTCAGCGTGCCCTAGCGGACGCAAGAAAAAATAAAACCAGAATGTGTGTGTGTGTGTGTGTGTGTGTGTGTGTGTGTGTGTGTGTGTGTGTGTGTGTGTGGAGTTGTGGTGGCGGGTGAGGGTGTGTGAGTAGGGGAGTTAGAGGAGCGCGAAGAATAGCTTATTAGCATGAGCTCTGTAGCGTCAGAGACCCGTGGGCAGAAGCGATTCCACGCGAACGAAAGGGAAAAAGTGAGAGTTTGGAGAGAAGGGGAGAAGGAAAGGGGTGGGGGTGGCGGTGACGCAGGGGCGCAAGCATTGACGCACCGGCTCGGCTGGGCCCAAAATAGCAGTAGCTCTAGCTCCGTGGCGCCCTCCCGGGATCCCTTCCCCTTCCGCCAGAGAGCAAGCGGGGCGCGGCCAGGGGGAGCTTTCCTTGATCCCAGCGGAGCGCCAGGCTCCCGGCAGCTATTTTCAGGCAGTCGGAAATTCAAGCACAGCTACGCTGGGGTGGCAGTTATTAGTTGTTAATATATTCCTAAGAAAGAGGGGGCCGGGAGAACTTTAAGGTTGTAACTATTACCCCCCATACACAAAATAGGCATATATAAGTAGATCAATTTCCCCCACACGCCCCTCCTTCCTTATTGCCATTAAAAACAATCAAACAAAACAAACAACAACCTTGGCTTTAGCCTCGGTTAACTCTGGGCACAACTTTAGAAATTTGTAGGAGAGTGTGGAAAAGTGTTCTGGAGTTCTTAAAAGGAGTTCCGAGGAAGAAATACTGCGATGTGTTGTTCTACAACAGCAACCTGTCGAGTCTGGCCTCTTGATAACACAGCCTTTATCCAAACCTTAATGCACTCAAGATGGAGAGGCAGTTACCACAGCAGCTTATAATAATTATTTTTAACTAGAAATGGAGTGATTATATATAACATTAAGTATAAGTTCTCTCTCTCCTCTTCAAATTCCTATACTAGTTCCTGGTCAGAGTTACTTCTTAGGAAGACACTCCGGATGCAAGACCGATAAATTCATTTAAACAAATTATTGGATAAGCTACTTTTGCGATTGGCATTTTGGATAGGGCTCGGATGTGCTCGGCGTGGAAAGGATCCAACACAGGCGACCGAAAGTGTAAAAGAAGGCCCACACTCAAAACTCCATACCCTTGTCTCCACCAGATTCTGATGGAACAGACTCAGTAGAAACGCCCATGTTTGTAATTGACTGATCCTGTCAGTAGGGGGCCTGACTCCACAACGTTGACGAGGATACCACCACACACACACACACACACACACACACACACACACACACACACATACAGACACACGCACGCACACGCACACGCATGCACACACGCACACACCCCTAGCTATTTACTACTTAGGCTAAGATAGAGGAGAGCATGCTGCAGGCCCAAATATTCAATTTTGTGATGAAATTCATAAATAATTACAAATCTTTGAGTCTCTTCTATTTTTCTGGGAAAGGGAAACAGTTTAACACATGGAATTAGGTTCACAAGAGATTTTCTTTATTTCCTCCTGCTCATGTTTAACTTACTGTTAGGTCACAAGTTGAAAAAAATCAAAATGTTGATAAACTCTCTCATTTTATCACCAAGCAGTTCAAATTGGCGTACGGTTTAGGAAAATGAAAGCATGTTTTAAAATCCTATGATTACATGTTTAAATAAATTATGGTTTAGAGGATTCCTGTGGGTGTATTTGTTAGTACAGAAGAGAATGCTTTTGTGCATAGAGGCTTAATTATACATATAATGGAATAAAAATGTAGACTTGAACAATTTTAGAAAACATTAAAATGATGCTTTAGGCTAAAAGAAATTGAAATTCTGCATTTATATGACTGCAACCCTTCAAGATTCTTGAACATAAATAAATTTTTGAATATAAACTATCTTATAACTCAATTAAAATGACAATAATTTTTTAGGGCCCAGAATCTAATATAACTTTAAATTACCACCATGCATAAATGTATAAAGTTACCCCAAAATGATGGTCTATTTTATTAACAATTAAAAATAAATGAGAGTAAAAACTGGTCCTATCCATAAGTAGCTGCTTTTTTAAAAAAATCAATTAAAATAAATTTTAAAAATTATTATCACTCAGTATATACTACTATTAGATGACCTCAGAAAAGCATTTAGGGAAGCAATGTTACTATCATCTTTTATCACAGTAACCAATATTAAACAAAACATATAGGCATATATATGGAAAAATATCTTTATAAAAAAATCAATATAATGCATACACTCATATCTAAACCAAAGTATTTTACTTTATGCATGGCTAGGCAGATTATACTTAATAAAATCGAGCCTTCGGTATAATTTAGAAAGCAAACATGGATGTAATCTCAAAGGATTTTCTTTCTTAATGCATGGAAAAGGGCCTTTTATGGATTTACTCTGCTAGTCTCCCAAAATGAACTCAGAGTAGCCTTTATAATTCAGATATGGTAAATATGCATAATTTTTATGTTGTAAGAATAAAGGTAACTTTAAAATTTCATACTAAAATTACTTAATAGTATCTATTTTAAGCATTAAAATGAGATATATTTTAAGTTATATTTGCACAAACTTATATTTATGGCATTTGTTGCCCTTTGGCAGGAAGTTTTACTGTAGTAGTAAAAAAATTTTCACTTTGAAAAAAAATCTGTTTCTGAAAATACAAAATCTTTTCTTAATATTGGTTTTTGGTTATCTGCTTTTGCCATTTCATTTGCATTAATAGAATATTAATCAACTGATAATTTTGTTTCTTTCCTATAAGATGCTTAGAGAACAAGTCAATTGTGTAGCTGATACTCATATTTTGGATTGCTGTGGATTTTACTCTATTTTTCTCAGACCATTTTTCACCAAAACTCAATTAACGCAGATTGTAAAAATTCTTACTTCAATTCAGAACTCAATTCTAGAAATGTGTAAAGATGTGCGGAAGAAAACAGAATTTTTTTTTCTAGAAGCATCTACTTTTAAATTAAAATTATAAAACTGAACATATGGTAAAACCTCATGCCACTCAAAAAGTATTTTGCATAATAAAATTCCTTCATTTTTTCTCTACTGCTTGACTCTCTGTAATCATCGCCTAAATATTTGCTTTTAAATTAAGCACTTACTAGTTTATTTCGTGGTAAGATAAACATAATAAAATTTTTACCACCTTAACCATTTTAAGTGTATAGTTCAGTGGTGTTCAATACTGTTACACTGTATTTAACCATCCATCCCCATAATTTTTCATCTTATAAAACTTATGAAACTCTATACTGCTTAAACAATAACTCTATACCCATTAAACAATAACTCTATTTTTCCCTCCTCCTCCTGGTCCCTGGCAACTACCAATATTTTCTTCTGTAACAATTCTTTTTGATCAAGCAAAGAAGGGGAACTTTGGTCTTAGATTTCATTGTTAATTTCAGTAAACATGGAAATCATTACAATGTAAAAAATCCTAAGACATTTTAAAGATTCTGAAAATAAATTGCTATATGCTAAGAAAACATCCAGGACACATGAAAATTTAAAAGTAACTATTAACATCAGTAAGCATCACAGTGTTATATATCATTTTCTTTAAGTAGATAAACTATATATGCTTTGCAACAGTTTTTATGTGTATATCTTAGCTGGCTAGTTTTGTTTTACCTTTAACAACAAAGTAACTACTTTAGATTTTTTTTCCTCAGACTAACTGATGGGTAGGAACCTCTAAATTTAATAAAAAATAAAGATACAGCACTAATATATGTCAACAAAGACATGTATTCCTGTTCTAATCATAATTCTGCAATTATCAAGCCTACAATTTTAACATTACAAAAGTAACTTATAGCAAGAACCCTTATAGTGATAAGTAATAAATCTAATTATCATATCCTTTGAATAGATGTAATATAAATTTCATTGCTCACTTAAAAGTTCTAAAGTTAACAGCATAAACTTGAAGTTGAGTAATTAAGTAATCCTTATATAGACACTTATTAAAGTATTTATACATATTATCTTAAATCTACATCTATCATTTTGCCAATTAAAATTAGGACTTTAATTGCAATTAAGTAATTTAATTGCCAATTGAACAGCAAAATTGCTAAGTGACTAATTTTAATGCCTATTTTAATTACCAATCATGACTGGGGAGGGAGCTAATCAAGTTACATCAAGCAGTACCAGAGTAATGATGTGAAGAAAAAAAAAAAAGTAGAACAAACATTCAAGGCTTCATGCATTAAAAAAAGAAGCATAAATTAAATAAATGCAAACACAATCTTATATATGTATAAAAATACTGTATTTCAATATCTGAATACAGAATATGAGAGAGCAAAATTAATTTAAAAAGCCCCTGTCAATCTTCAAAATAAAGAAAACCAAGTCAAATTTTTATGTGATATTTACATGGCACTCACACTAACCCAGATAAAAACAAAGCTGCATATAGCTGAGAATAAAAGACGGTTTCCTGCTTGGCTGGTTAAATATTTAGATTGAGGGTTTTTTTTTAATTCTCTAAAACTGAAATGCTATAAAAAAGAAAAAGTTTCCAATGCAGCAATGTGAGGATTTAAATTTGAAAAGCAAACAGGACCAGTGCAGTGGGACTATATTCTCTTCCCTGTTGGCTCTCCTTCCCACAACCCTTCACCTGAATGAAGAGTTCTGTTAAAGGTCTAATTCCTATCCATAACTTGTCCCATGTTACCTTGAGAAATGCGGAAGTCTGCCCTATCTTAAATTGTTTTAAAACATATTTGTGAGTAAAAAAGAAAAAAGAAAAGGAAGAAGAAGAAAGCAGCTAGGATTACATCACAATTAAAATTACTTAGAGCACAAGGGATATATCTTGTCTTAATAGTATTTCTTCATTTTGCAGTTAAAATAAACACGCCAGCTCAAGATAAAAGCTGTAAACTAGCAGGCAACCAGAAACACTGGTGAAATTTTTCTTGGCCAAAACAAACACATTTTCAAAAGTTTTTATATCCAAACTAATTCTCAGATTAGCAATATGGAAGACAATATTGAAAGAGGGAGGTAGAGTTGAGCTCAAAAAAATAGAAAGCGATTCCCTGATAGACAATAACAATGCCAGTATTTTCCAGCTATAGGATCACCTTGGCAGAAAGCCACCTCGTTTAGAGTAACAATAGAACTTCATCAAATCTTCATATAAAATAAAAGTCATGATGCAAGATGCATATCTCAGTTTTCTGTGTGTGTGTGTGTGCGTATCTACAAAAAGGCCTAAAATTACTCATGAATTATATGTAATGTTATGACTTGAAGAAAACCGGATAGTGCTGCTTAGGGTGTTATTACTAATGGACATGAATTCTGAAATGAAGCACAGCAGGACTTTCAGCCTGGCTTTTGAAGTGGGAACACGTTAATAATCAAAGGGCCTAACAAGGCTGCAATATCTGCTCATGACAATAACAGCTTTATAGGTGAGTTCTTTGCGACTGATTAAAGGACACACTCACTGTCTATTAAGAAGTCATGGAGATGGAGTCGTTATTGACAAGCTCACTACTGATCAGGGTTAAAATTCATTGAGTACTGATGCTAAACGGGGAAATAAAATCTTAGTCATTAAAAGACTACCAAAAGCAGACTCTAGAAAAGGTTGCCATAACTCAGCTATATCATCTTATTTTTTCTGCATAAGATTTTCTGCTATACATATACACGAAAGATAATAATTATCAAAATGATTAAAATAACTTAAGCACTAAGTAACAAATTATCAGCCATTACAAAAGGAGAAAAAAAGGAGAAACATTATATTGTAATCTCAAAATGATTCTAAAAAGACATGACAAACTTTCAAAATGTTAACTTTCTGAAATTTGACATTACTAAAAATATACTTTTTAGACTATGTCTATTTTGAATATTTTGTTAGTCTCTGAGTTCACATAAATTAATGTGGTTTACATATTGTCGGAAGCAAAACCTTTTAAAAGATAGTATGTCTGTAGCTTTCAGATATTCCTTAATAGCTAAAAGTAAAAACATTCTAGTAAGTTATTTTACTTTTGTTAGCCTTAAGTTTCTTATTGTTCAGTGTTGCCTCTGCATTAGTGAAGGCAAAAGAAAAGATACAGTAAAAGACAACCATGTTTACAATCTGAAATTAGAGTCAATAAATTAAATATATTACTAGTCACCAGGATATTTAAAAATAAGACCTGTGAAATATTACAGAATCATTCCACCAAGATCTAAACAGTGAGTTCAGTATGCTGTCACTGACAAGTTGGGGAGAAAAACAAATGACCACTAGCACAACATACATGATTTAAGTTGAAGTAGACACATAGTGTGTGTGGAGGAGGTGTGTATAGAAAATGGTTTGCTGAGGAGATCCTCCTTATATTTGTTTCATATTTCTAAACAGTTTCTGTAACTTTTCAAAGTTGAAGATGATTGACATTTAAAACATAATTTCAAATAGTTTACAATAGGAGTTATTATAATTTAGGAGTAATTTAGGAGTTATATTGAAAGGACTTGCAGGACACCTATTTTTCCTAGGAGTCCTTTAATTTTCTGGGTTCCAAAAGTATGGTGTTTCTACAAATTACTAACTCTTAAGTAACCAGCTCTGGAAATCAAGTTTCCATTTCTCCATAATCTCAATGATTACTACTTGGTGGGCTGATTGGCGATTTCCAAGACAACAGTTTTGCTAAACTTTACATACTTTGTATCATCTATAGGTGGGAGTGGGAAGTCAATACAGAAACATATTTCACACCAGGATGGTTTGACAGGGCCTCCCAAACTACAAATAGATGTTGTAGAATTCGAAATGTGGTTCTGTAGCTCAATTTATATCACTGAAACTGTGAGATGCTATCTTCCCGTTGTTACAACCTATCAGGTCAAGGGATATAAATTGTACCAGGTTAATTCATTTTGCTGTTCAGAGAGTCATTAAGTTCCTCCCAGAATATATGTGATTGATATCCCTAGAGGTGAAAGGCTAAAAGAACCATATGGCAACATGTTGCATTCCGTATGCTATCTGCCCATCCGTGCTTAAGCTGCCATTAGCAACATCTGTACTATACGGAAATCCAGCTGCGCCGACTCCGGTTGACGGAATTGTACTTGGGGGGCGGGGGGAATCTAGCTTAGCACCATTAACTTGAGACTTAGTCTATCTACCAGGACGGATGGAAGCTTTCACAATTAGACGAGACGACACAAATGCTTTATTAAAGTTTAATTTTGAACTCCCAATTAGCGAAACTGCATTACAAATCGATTGCAATTTCCTAGAGGGCACAGCAAGTTCTCTGCCTGCCTGCCACGTGCGAGAGGGTCCAGAGCAAGCTTTCCCAGCTCCCTGCAGCTGAAAGGGAAGGGTTCAGAGCTGGGTTCTCCACCTCCCAGGAGGTCCCTAAAATCCACGCCAGCCCCTCCTTCCGCTGGGCAGGGGCGTAATAGGATAGATTCCTCGGGAGGGGCGATTGACGAGAGGGGATGAATCCAAAGTCCAAGGCATCAGGGGGAGCGAGGGGTGGCAGTAAATGGAGTAAATGGGGGAGGGGCGGCGGGAAGCTGGGAGTGGGGTGTCCTCTAGCATCTTGGACTCTCGGGAGGAGCCACATCTAGCCAGCCACGCAGAAGTTTCTCTTTCGCTCTTCGCGCTACACACCCGGATTGGCTTCCTGCGCTCAGGCCGGGGGGTGGGGGGAGGAAGGCGTGGGGGACAGGAGTCCCGGAAGGACTGCCTGGAGTTTACACCAGCTTCCCTCCCCCACCCTAAACAAAGCCCCCGCTCTGGGTCCGGGATACATTACCTGCCCGGCGCTCCCGGCCCCTCGGTCACTGCATCACCCGCTGGGCGCGCCTTGTGTGGGTCCCGCTCCTCGGGACGCCAGAAGTGGTTGCCCCGGCCAGCTAAATCCCCCTCACTCCTTTTGCTGCGGGGGGAGGGGTGCGAAGAGGGGGAAATGGGATAAGTGGAAGCGGAGGCAGGGCCAAAGGGAACTTACTGATATTAAAAAAAAAAAAAAAAGCAGTTGGCGGCGTCGGGGTCCGGTTCCAGCCAGGGGCAGAAAAGGCCGGTCAGCTTTCCGGGGGTCGCGAGCAGGAGAGTGGTGGGTCGGGGAGCGGCCACCCGCCCCCCTCCCCCGGCCCCCAGCGGCGGCGGCAGCTGCACACACAGAAGCCCATTGTCGCCAGCTCCCGGCGCGCAGCCCCGCGGACTCGGCCCCGCGGCCAAGCGCGTCAGCGGCCCCGTCAGCCGGGCCGGGCCCCGTGACGCGCGCGCCGCCCGCTCTATAAATAACCCGCCTCTGGGTGACTCGGGCGGCTTTCCAGTGACGCCGGGGGCGAGGAGAGGGAGGAGGAGAGCGATGGAAACAATAAAACCACCGGCTGGCCGCCCCAGCCTCCCTCCGCCCTCCACGCCGTGCTCCTCCCGCTGCTTAGCGAACGCCGCTCCGGAGTGGGGAGGACCCAGCCAAGCCGGCGTCTTCTCATCCTGGCGGGACACTCGAGGATCAGGACCCAACGGGGATTGCTTCCACACGGGGAAACGAGAAAGGGGAGGGAGCTTGGCCAAGAGTTTAGAAAAGGGGTCGCTGAACTTAACTCTCACATTGATTTAGACTTCGATGTTTTTTCTGTTCTCCCACACCCATTCCAGTACAGATCGGGCGACGCGGGGGAGGGGAGGGGAGTAAATCTTCAATTCAAAACAAAACGAAAAACTTGCAACTTAAAGGTTCTGATCTAGCATATTTTAAAATACATGCCTGTGTTTGCATTTCATGAGGTTCCACCTAGATCTCACTCTGTATAGGGACCATATCCTTCCTTGAAGTATTTGTCTCTTGAATTATTTGTCTAAGTTTTCGTGAGGTCAGGGCCACGTTACTCTTTTAATTTGGGGAGTTGTATAAAGGGTGCCCAGAGGAAGTAGTGTGGGCCTGGGTTTCAGGACTCATACTCTCAGCCCCAGAGCCTTTTGCATGTCTTTATGGCCTTGAGCACAGCATAGGTCTTGAACACAGCACATTTGAATTTTCCAAAAGTCTATAGTCCTTCAAAATTCTGGACTTTCATCAAGGCTTCCAGATAAAAGGGACTTTCTCTATAAGTAAATATTTTTGTACTTAGGCAGTTCTGTCCCACACCCTGACACTCCTCTGACCCATTATGTTGCCCACATACCACTGGTGGCTGTCTCCTTACTTGGAATCACCAATTTATAGACTAGTAAGACAATTAAATCTCCTCTTAAGCAAAATGTCTCACATATATGAACTCCAAGTTTTCTGGGATGCTGATATATAATTTGACCATGCAAGCAAAGTTTTGAAGAGAGCCGGCATGGACAGAGTGAGTTAAAAGGGCTGGAGAATTGGTTTACAATGGAGACAAAATGGTGTAGTGAAGGATTCATTGGGATGGGAGTTGGGTGACTAAGGAATCTGGGTTGTAATTATATCTTCATTACTTCTCTCTGTGCCACTTAACAGAAATCACAGCCTCTCTCCGCCTCAGTTTCCTCATCTTCATAATGAAAAGCTGATGGTTTCTAAGCCCCTTTCAACATTAACATTCAAGGACACTAAAGGACATCATTGTGTTCAAGTATAAAATTACTAATATATCCCATAGGAAAAGGATAACTAAATGTAGAATAATTCAGTTCCTCACAATTTATTATTTTGTACATTTACAAAAAGAAAATCTATCAGGGCCACTTTAGGAAAAGAATGAATTCAACTATACCACTAAAACTATTTTAAGAAGAGAAAGTAGTTGTCACTATCTGCTTCATTTACCTGACAACAGATAGTTACAGTCTGATGATGTCTTAGGCCCTTTCCAACACTTTGTTCTTTCATGTGTGTGAATGAATTTTGGGTACCAAATTCTTCAATTTTGTCCCCAAATCTGGCTCATTTGGTCTTTAGGAGGAAGAAAATAAACATAAAAGTGTTTATTAAAGAGTGAGATTTGTGGGACAGTCAAAAGTCATCTTCTGATTGACCCTCATCAGAGAGTCAGAATCTGCCTTATTTTCCTGTCTCCAGGTTGGTGAAGGCAGAAAACATAAAAGAGGCAGAAACACATTTAGAGCCAAAACATTTGCTTCACATAGACACCATCAAAGTGTGATCACAACTAAAAGTTAACTAGTATTTTCCCAGTTTCCAAAGCACATCTGTTTCCCTTCCCCATAAAATGTTTGGTATCTCTAATTTAATTTTGTCTTAAAGTTTTTACTTCTGCAGCTTAAAAAGAGGTATTTTTCTATCACTGCTACTATCCTGACACTTCCAGCTTCTCATGTAGTTTTAAATCAGTACTCTTTTGCTTACTTCTTATCTCTTTTTAATTAGTCAGTTCCATTCACCATTATTCTTAACCTTAAACTTTTCACAGAATGAGAATTAGAGTATACAGGCTAAAATAGAAACATACCCAGTTTCAGAGGTAGGAAACAAAGCTTGGCTCTAGGATCAGTAGAAATACAGTGAAACAATCAGTTTCTTCAAAACAAAAGAAAAATAAATAAAACAATCATGCTGAAATCTGTGAAATAGGAGACTGAAAATATGGAAAATTTTTTATTTGGAACACCTTGATAGCATAAAGCTTATTACAATTTTTCAAACATAGTGAAGGTTTTAGAATGTGGACATTTCCCAATATTTCCAAAGTTTCTGTCTACCTGAGGTTAAATCCTTTGAAAAGACTCCTATACGGTAACAGTATTGAAGAATTTATTAAAGAAACTGCTGTGCACTCTTGCCTTATTACTCAGTTAATCCAGATCTATATTTAGAGAGTGGTGCCAGCCAGGTTGAGGCTTCAAAGGAATGAGCACAAATATTTGCCATGTCCTGCGCTGTATAGTTTTGGTGATAGAAAATTCATTTTGGAAAATATCATTGAAGTTAGAGTATAAGCAATTCTCAGCAACCTTCAAATGAATAAACAAAAGGTTAACAAGAAAAGCGTTGAGGGATTCTCAGTATTCCAAATAAAAGGAAACGAATAACTGAGGTTATAGAGCTGGGAGCTTACTGAATTTAAAAAGCCAGAAATTAAGGCAGTGTTCTTATAAAAAATTTAAAAGAAAATAATTTCTGCAAAATTAACAGGACTTCAAGCTTCAGTTCAAAATATGAACATATAGGCATAACCATCCCATCTGATAAGGTTGTCCTGATTTTTTTGGTTCATTCCCCAAATTGCACAGACTAGCAATTCATTAATGGGACGCATTGCAAATAACTTTGATCTTCCAGTGTAAATTATAACATAAAAACAGGATTTGTTAACAATGAATTTAAAAGAAAAATTCTTTGTGAGGGTTCAGAATCCTAGGCCTATTTGTTCTTCGATCAATTCCTGGCTCTTTTCCCCTTCTCTGATCGATATCATGGGGTACTGATCCTGCGAGTAGCCTTTCCCTTCCTGCTTTAGGACCTGGCTGCTGGCTGGGTGTGCTCCATGGAAAGAAAGAGTGGGAAAGTGAAGAGATAGAGGATGGGAAAGGCAGGGTATTCCCCACTCTGCCCTCATGCTGTAACTCTTGCCAAATGCCTGCTAACTCTTGACAAGGCCTTCTGGTTAACATTCCTTTTCCCTTGATTCCTTCAGTTTAAGGATTGTAGTGGTTTTAGGCTATTGAAAGTGACTGTCCTCTTTTTGCTTTTGCAGCCCTTCTGTCATTTGTTTTACAAATTACATGATTTAAATTTTCCCTGTGTTGTGTACTTAGAGCAGTTTCTGTTTTCCTAGTTGGAGCCTGACTCCATGCATCCTATTGAAAGGCATTACTGGATGACATACATGGAAAACTCTATTATTCCTTAATTTTCTTTTGCTAGAGATTGTTTTTTTTTTTTAAATGTGCCATTTAGAAGTATTAATAAAGGGTTCAGTCCTCAGAAAAGCTTCTAGAAAAAAATGCAACAAATTTTTTAAAATCAATTTTTTGTGGACATAATATTCAAAGCTATAAAACAAAAAATATTATAAACTTTACTGTTTATTAACCAGAACAGAGCTAATACTTAGCTGAGACTGATACATAAATTCCTTGCTAAAAGAAATGGTGGCATAAGATACCTGTCAAAGCTTAATTTTCATCACACACCTTCCGTAGAGCCCACTCATTCTCTAGCTTATTTGCCAGTGGTCTCTCTGCCTCCTCATGTCTTACAGAGAGAAAAAAGAAAAAAATTTTTAAAAAATTATATTACTAATTTCAAATCTTATATATGTGAATCCTTGGGATAATATTTTTAAATCTAAATTATGTCTCCACTTTTTTCTCCTTGTATGTTCTGCTATTGCTTGTCCCCTCCTTTCCTATCCCTATAAATAAGTCTCTTGCTAGATAGATGTTCATTGCCTCAGAAAAAAGAGACCCCTCCACCAAAAAAAAGGAAGAGAGAGAGAAATAAGGTGACAAACAAAAGTGGTCTATGAGTTTTTCAGTTTTTGTTTTATAAAATCCTAAATTCTCCGGGAAAAGGGTTGCAGCCTAAGTATCTTTAAGAAACTTCAGGAAGAAGTTTCTGAAACTGGAAAGAGGATCCCCATGGACATAAAGCAGGGGAGAGAGAAACAGAAAATGATCAGTGTTTCCTGGAGAAAAAACAAGGAACTTGGACCTGATACTAGAGAAGTTGCCTAAGAAGAGACCCAGGGTAGACTTGGCAAAGGAGTCCCATGAGGTCATGGTTCTAGCATTAAGGTGTGTAATGGGAGATGAGTCATCACACAAATACTATCTAGACCTCACTCATCTGTACCAAGGATTGCACTAGTTCCTCTTTCCACTGACTAATCAACACCCCAGGTAGCCACAATGACTGGTCAGGACTTGTCTAAGAGCCACCAGGAAGGATCTCTTCCATATTTTTTTCTCTGTACTTGAGCATGGAAAGATGTAAACTGCCACCACAGGCAATAGTCTGTTAGAGAACACACCCAACACAGAAAACAGATTCAAGAGCTAGAGAAGGAGAAATTGGGTGTTGAAGACATTTGAGTATGGATCAAATTCTTGGAGCTATTACCCGGCTCTCAAGGTATATGAGTAAAGTGGTTCTCTTAGCTAAAGTCAATTGGGATTGAATTTTCTAATATTATCATTGGAAAGAGTCCTAACTGATATGCTTGCTACTAAAAACTGTTCAAGCCCTTCGTGCTAGGGCATAGTAAGTACAGAACTTACCTGATGACTAATATTGACTAATACACATAGGTTATTAATTTATTATGCTACTACTACTACACAAGGGAAAAGGGGGATTAATATTATCATAAAGGAAATGGCATGTCAAAATCAAATAGAAGTGCCCATTTTTGGTTAAACCTTCAGGGAAAATGAGACTTTTTGCCACAGAGACATTAAACCCTTCTATGACCACTACAGAAAATTCAATAGTCAAAGCTAGAGATGTAAAACAAGGCAGTATTTGGGCCCTGTTATTTCCCACATTTTTTATTTATTGCTGTGCACTGCCTCCATCTTCCAGTCCTAGTCAAGTAATAGTAGTTTCTCAAATTGCCCATGCTGCGTCATGTATTAGTACTTTTGTATTAGCTCTTTCCTCACACTCGAATGAGCTTACCATAATGTCCACCCTTTAATGCTCAGCTCAGGTGCCTCAGCTTCTGTGAATTTTTACCTGACATCAGCACTGCCCTGCTCCTCATACTTCCCACACATATACTCTAAAATTGATCACTTACTTGTCACAGTCTATATAACCTTCTGTTGCGACCAATATGCAATTTTTTAAATTTCTCTATCTCTCCTACTAGGCTGAGCTCCATGAGGGCAGGAATTCTCTCCAATTTATCTTGGAATTTTTAGGGATCTTCCCACTAGGTATCTACAATTATTTGTGAATTATAAAAATAAATGAATACATGAAATGAATGAATGTGGAGCAGAAAGAATAAAACATTTTTATAGTTGAGACCTTAAAGTTAACCTTGTGAATCAAATATTTGCCACAATAACAGGAATAGCAAAGCTATAACTTCTAAGAGAATGGAATATCAGAGCTCATCATAGGATAGCATCTTTATTTTATTCTTGCACAGATATAGCAATATGTTACAAAATTTAAGAATTCTCATTTTTAAAAAATTTGGCTACTTTTCTTCTTTTTCTCAAATTTAAAATTTCTTTCTATTTAAGTATTTTATTTTCTGTGCATGTCTATTTGCTCTCCAGACCTACATGATATACAAAATATTATGTATACTCTGTTGTATGGCATTTTATTATAGACAAGAAACAAAACATTAGTTCGAGTAGCAAATAAATTCAGAAAAGAACCAAACTAATTATAACTGGAAAAATAACCCTCCACCCACTTTACACACACACATACAAACATTCATATCCATTCTCTAATAATTTTATGATTTCAACATTTTTGTGTAGGAAGGGACTTGCTGTCACTTGTAAAGGTTACGTAATGTAGCCTGCTTCTTATAGACCTATAGGAACCTGGACATAGAAGCAGAAAAACAAATGAAGTGGGAATTGACATAGCTCTGCATAAAAACTTAGCCAGTTATCTCTATTTAGGGTAGACTCAGTGCAGATTATGTTATATTGGGGAAATGTTTCTCTTAATGTGAATTGCCTTTGGTAATTATTATTTGCCCTTGGGAAATATATATGTGTAGAATCCAGTGGATGATCAAGAAGAATGAAGTGGTAAATCTTCATGGCTACCAGTAGGTAAAAGTTGAAATACAAACTCTACAGGGACTGTGCTGTTAGAGAGAGACCTTCTGTAGTATTATTTTAGGCTGCTTAACTGATGCTTTGAGAAAGGCATTGCTACTAATAACACCCTATGTGTTGCACTGGTTGGGAAAGGAAATCCTCCATGAGATCAAACTACGGTGAGCAAGACATAAGGTACTGAAATATGTATTGCACAGATATGAAGAAAAAGTGCTTTCTAAGAGGAAAGTAAATGATAGTGGATCTCGAGACAAGGGACTAGAGACAAGGAAGCAAGGCTAGAAATTGGGGTCTACTTTTAAGAGATCTCTGTGAATATATTGTGTTTTTTGTTGTTGTTCTTTTCCTTTGAACTATTGGGAAAGCTTTATTCAATGAACAGTTTTTCATTTTTCCTCATTTTGTAATTTCCTTCATTTGTTTCTGACCTTCAGTTATTGTCAACACCTGCATAGATTTATATGTTGAGATTATGGGACAATCATGAAAAAGAACAACATAGAGAAGTAAAATCTTTTGCACGTTGCACCTCCCAAAGCCCAATGTTGTGATGCTAGCTCCTGGTAAATAGCAGAGAAATGAGTGATGGGCTTAGAAGGAGCATGGAGGAAAACGAGGCCTCTGAAAGGTCAGTGAACAAGCAGGTAACTTAGGAGCAGACATGGCAGAGGGGCAAGGGATAAAAATCTTTCCCAAATGTATCAGAGCTTCCTGTCCATTCTATCTTTAAGCGTTGTTGATTCCCTATAATCCCCTGCCAAATACATATATACTTTCCTCCCTCTAAAAATCTGGCTATTTCTTCCCTCTTCCTTCAATTCTCATCATTTTTTTCTTGGATTTTGGCAACAGCTGCCTATCTCGTCTCCTGTCACCAGTGGCTTTCATTCTCTGATCTGGTTCTACTCCATATCATCATCAAAGTTGTCTTTATAAAGAGAGCTGGCCCATGACCCTTCCCTGATGCTCTGCCAGTACTTCTGGCAAAAACCTTCTTTCCTCCTGTTATTGTCTTCAGGACTTCTATTGAAAGTTGCACCTTTCATTTGGAGACTTAGGTATTCAAAGAGGTGCCATTAAAGCTATTTGTTATGCTATGAGGATTCCATTGAAAGATTTATCCATTTAAAGATTACCCAAGTTTTTAGTATTGGGACAGATGGCACCACAGTAGAAGCAGCAATGTCCTTGAAAATCTGTCAAATTTGTTTGGGAAAGTAAATGTTCACATAGTGATCAAAAGACTTGTGGAATATGCTTCTTTAGTAATTCTATAATTCAGACAAATATTTCTGGTACTAGGTGAATCTGTGTGGGGAGAGATTGTAATATGAGATATGAAAGAGAGCTTGGTGGGATCTGTGAACACAAATTTTGCATACAAATGGACTAATTATTGGGCAAGTCTCTTTACCTCTCCACTTTATCTTTACCATATTATATCCGGGCTTTATGACACATAGAGCCCACTTAATTTCTTGAAATTAAGTTATATATAGCATTTTCAAAAGTCTCCTATGGAGTTAAATTCATGCCCAAATTTCTAATATGCATAATGATTTATAAACACATAGAGGAGAAAAGAAGAACCAGAAAATATTCCCCTCTACCCATCCCAGTAAGTCATGCCATTGAAAATTCAAGGACCAAGACAGCTTTAAAATCCATTACCCCTCTCCTTTATATCTCTGGCCTATCTTGATGGAATAGATAGCATAAAGCTAAAATATAGAGCCTTATCCTCATGTGTATCATAGAGAAGAACATCACTGATGTGTTTATAAATGTCATTAATATAAAATTTCTCCTAAATCAACAATAATGTTATAATACATTCAACTTTGGTATTTAGTTTTATAGGCCTTAAATTCAAAAGCTCTTCACCCACTGCTGCCCACATATGCTGACAACTGTTCTGATCCCAGCAGGAGTAACAGATTTTATTTCTTAAGCATTGCAGAACTACAACCACAGTGTTATTATTAGATGAAAGATCTCATACTGGCTTTGCAATAGAGAAAAAAGAAAGAATCGAGATGAAAATAATCTAAGCTATTTTAAAATGCCCCACATTTTCAATATTGTAATTCAATTTGGTGTTCAAAGGTAACATATTCAAATGGCTCAAAATTCAAAAGGTACAATAATAATTTCTGTCATTTTCCAATTCCCCTGCCATCTAGCTCTTTCCAGGCTAACCCACTGTTATAAAATGTTCGTAATTTCTCCCAGAGATAGCTTATGTATATACAAGCAAATATCAGCACACATATATGTTTAAGAATGTATCTTTTTTATTTTCCTTTAACAACTTATTTTAGAAATAGTTTTGTATCAATACACAAAGACATTTTAAATTATTTTTTCTGTTTGTATACTATTCCAATGCAGAGATATACATAATTTATTTGACCAGTATCAACTCAATGAACGTTTAAGTTGTTTTCAGTCTTCTGCTAGTGCAAAGGTATCCCTGCATCCACATCATTTTACTTATGGATATATATATATAGTTATATATCATTTTACTTATGGATATATATAGTTATATAGTTATATATATAGTTATATATATATATAGTTATATTTCTCGGTTAAAATTATGTTATAATTTATTCATTTTTGAATTGTGATAAAAAATTCAAAGGGAGCAAAAGATACATTTTAAAAAGTAAGTCTTCCTCATCCTCCTTTGCCCAACCACACACTTTCTTTTCCCGGAAGCAAATATGTCTCCAGCTTTTTGTATATTCTTTCAAAGAAATCACACACACACACACACACACACACACACACACACACACACACGTATGGACAAGAATGTGCATATAGAAGAATTTCATTTATTTAGGCAGATTTGTATTTTCTTCTGCATTGTGGTTTAAAGGAATCAGGAAGCTCTTGCAAAACTGTCTCATTCAGTAAACCATTTAAATCAGGCGCATACTCTTCTATTGCCTCATACAGACCATCATCATTTAAAATGATAATTCCACCAATTTTCTCTATGCACATCTGTTTCATATGGAAGGATAGGAGGCTATAGATAAAGATCCCTGGACTGTCCTTGGCCAAAAATTGTCTGAGATGAGATTCAGTCTGGAGTTGGCCCTGCATGTCTGGGGAACAGCCATTACCCTGTAATCCTATCCTTATCTAGGGCTTCTCTTCCTCTTTATCTTGTGTTGGATCCCCTGTTTCTTCTGGCCCATGTAATCCTCTTTTCCTTGGTGTTTCCCACTCCCTCCCCCTCCACACACATATTCTTTCTCTCTTAGAATTAATCTTCCAGTAGCCCCAGAGCAAGAGTGTCTAGGAAGTAAATTTTTCAAGACCCTGTATTTCTTAAAATTTCTTTATCTGATTAATAGTTATCTGGTAATACAGTTTTAGGTAGGAAATACTTTTTTTCAGAAATTTATGGGCATTGCTCCAATCTCACTATTAAGAAGTGCAATGCTATTGTGATTTCTGACACAGTTTTTCCATTTTTGGAAACTTTCATGATCTTCTTTTTGTTGCCAATGTTCTAAAATTTTCTGATGATATGCCTTGATGTGATATTATTTCTATCCACTATGTTGAGCACTGGATTGGATTTTCCATATGGAAATTAATGTCTTATAGTTGTAGAGAATTTTCTTTTTTAAATATTTTTTTTTCAGTAATAGTTGGCATATAATACTATATTAGTTTTTAGTATACAACATAGTGATTAGACACCTATATAACTCACAAAGTGATCACCCCAATAAATCTAGCACTCCTCTGACACCGTACATAGCTATTACAATATTATTGGTTATAGTCCTTATTTTTTAATATCGTCAAGACTATTTTGTAACTACTAATTTGTACTTCTTAATCCCTTCACCTTTTTTACTCAGCCCCCAAACCTCTCCCATCTGATAATCCTCAAAATGTTCTCTGTATCTATGAACTTGTTTCTATTTTTTTGTTTATTTATTTTGTTCTTTAGATTCTACATATAAGTGAAATTATATGGCATTTGTCTTTCTCTATCTGACTTACTCCATTTAGCACAATACCCTCTAGGTCCATCATGATATATTTTCTTTAATTTTAGTCTGTGTGTCTTTAATCTGAAGTGAGTCTCTTGTAGGCAGTATATACAAAGGTCTTGTTTTCTTATTATTTCAGCCACCCTATCTTTTGATTGGAGCATTTAATGCTTTTTCATTTAAAGTGCTTGTTGATAGATATGTAATTGTTGCCATTTTTTATTTATATTTTTGATATGCATTTTCTTCTTCTTCTTTAAGAAGTCCCTCCAACATTCCTATAATACTGGCTTGGTAGTGATGAACTCCTTTAGCTTTTTCTTGTCTTGGAATCTCTTAATCTGTCCTTTGATTCTAAATGATAGCTTTGCTGAGTAAAGTAATGTTGGTTGTAGGACCTGGGTTTTCATTACTTTGAATATTTTGTACCAAACCTCCTGGTCTGCAAAGTGAATTGAGAAATTGGCTGACAGTCTTATAGGGGCTCCGTTATAGATAACTGATTACTTTTCTCTTGCTGTTCTTAAGATTCTCTCTTTATATTTAACATTTATTTTAATATAATGTGGGACATTTTCTTGAATTGTTTACTAATGATTTCTTCTTATGTACTTTCTTTTTCCTCTTTTTGAAAATTACATTTATATAACTCCTGGATTGGTCCTTTAATTTTCCCATGCCTTTTTTTAAAATTTCATTTTGTTTTTGTGTATATTTTTGAGAAAATTTTTTAATTTTATTTTTCAACTTGACATTCTTACATACTTGTCTTTTTCATTTATTTTTATGATGGCAAAACATATATAACATAAAATTAGTCATACAGTTCAGTGGCATTAGCTATATTAACATTGCTGTGCAACCACCATCACCATCCATCTCCAAAACTTTATCATCCTCCCAAACTTAAACTTTGTACTTATGAAGTAATAGCTCTCCATATTCTTCCACTCAACAAGCCCCCAGTAACCACAATTTAATTTTCTTTCTCTATGACTTTGATAGAATATACATCCCTCATTTAAGTGGAATTATATAATATTTGTTTTTTTTGTGTCTGGCTTATTTCACTCAGTATAATGTCTTCAAGCATCAAGCTTAGAGTATATGTCAGAATTTCATTTATTTTTAAGGCTGAATAATATTCCACTATATGTATGTATGTATGTATGCATGTATGTATGTATGTATATATGTATATGTGTGTGTGTATATATATATATATATATATCTCACATTTTGTTTATCCAGTCTTTAGTCAATGGATGTTTGGTGTTTTCATATTTTGGCTATTGTGAATAATGCTGCTATAAACACTAGTGTGTCATATTTTTAATTTATACTATTATATATTTGTTACTTTTAGAGAGTTCTCTGCATGTTCTATTTGTGTAGTATTTTGTTCTTTTTTTTAAGGCTATAATTCTCTGAGGATACAAATGGTATTATATATATATATATATATATATGTATATATATGTACATATATATGTACATATATATGCATATGGATATATGTATATGTACATATATACAAATTTATAAATATGTATATAAATTTAATTCTCCCCAAATGATGTCATCTATTCCTCCAAGTTGCATTTGATTGCTTGTTTATTTAGGTCTCTCCATGTTAGAGGTTTTCTTAGATGTCTTATAATCCTTGATTTTCTGCTCTTGATTAAAAATGTAAGACTAAAAGCTGGTTGGGAGCTCTGAATGCATATATGCATACGGGGCTCACTGACCTTGCACTTTACTGCAGGGTGATCTGGGAAAGCTCTTTGTTTGGCATCCCTCCTTTTGGCAGTATTTTTAGGTCTTTCCATTTGGGATGGTCAGGTTACCAGAGAAAAGTTCACCTATCTCCTTCGTGGAGGGTTGAGATCTGGCTGCCAGAATCCTGGTAACAAGCATAAGAAGGAGCTTGAGGGAGTGTTTTCAGTAGGATATTCAAGTCTTCAACTGTGCCTGGTCTCCCTCAGTCCAAAATAAAACCACAGACTTATTCTAAAGTGGGGAAAGTCAGTATCTCCGTGGAATGGAGCTGAGAAGGAGATCAAAGATTCAGCTTTCACCCAGTCCTCTTTTAGCACTGACCTTCCCTCCTTCACTTTCAGTTTCAGAGTTATCTGGTGTTACCATTTCCTGAACTATTTTGTTGAGTTAATGAGGATGTTTCTCAGCTTTCCCATTATCATCTTAGTTTCCACCCTCTGGGGTCTGCAGAGTCAGTCAGGTTTTCGTGTACCTATTTTCCAATTTTCAGAAATATGTTTCTGATATCTCTTCTCTTCCTCCCCATCTTTTCGATTCTTTTTTAAAAAATTGTCTTTAAAATTGTTTTCAGTGAATTTTTTAAAGTAATGACAGTTAATATGTATGTGTTTAATTCTTAGCTTAACCCCACATTGGCACAGCATGTTTATGCTCCTCTGGAAAAGAGAGTAAGGATCTCCTTGATTCACCACACTTCCAATAGATTTAGGGATTTAGAATTTTGTTTTATGCCATTAACTTAATGCTGCCTTGTTGAAAATTCTCTTTTCCTCATTTTGAGGTGATATTTAGAAATTGGTTTATTCTCCACAACTAAGACATTGAAATTGGATCTAAAGTGTCCATTCTGAACAGGAGTTAACATGTCAGTAAATAAGTCTATTTTTTAGAGGCACTATTTGCCTATAGACCACTTTAATAGAAGGAACAATCATTGAGAAAATTGTATTAACTTATGGTGAATTTTAAATTAGAAATGATTGATGTTACTTGACCCCCATTTATCAAAGAAAAAGGGTTCCTCTAGATGGCCTTTTAAAGGAAGTTTCACATATTTTCCTCAAGGCCATTGCAATTGGTCAAATTAAAGTAATGTTGAAGTAATCAAAGTGAATCTGACAAAAAAAAAACCTTAAAAATAAAAATGGCACCTGTTTATTACCCAGATATATCTGTTCCCTCTGCTTCATTTTAGTCATAGCTATTTAATTTCCTGAAACAAAAAAACAAACAGATTTTCACTAATGTCAGTACTGCAGAGCTAGCATAGGACAGAAGAGCCAGCTGTACTCGATTTCTTCTTATGCATCATCAACAAAATTGGCAGCTAAGTTCTGATTTCAGAGCCTTTATGGTTAATGATGATGTACAAGCTGTGCTTGATTTTCAGATACAAGACTGATCTTTGCTGACAGAAAAATCTATTTTTGATTTGTAAATTGAGCGAATTTGATGCAAAATTATTGATGTAGGATAAACGCAGATCATGAAGATATCATTTTTAGACTCACATTTCTAACCTTAAAACCACTTCAGTTTATTATTGTTACAGTCATCATCATCCTTATCATTATTAGCATTACAATGAAGATAACTAAGTATTTAACTAAAATCGCAGTTAAGTTTTCTGAATGAATCATATATCAATAAATTTTATACTAATTTAAGAATGTGACTGCAATGAAAAGGAGCAACAAAATTAATTAGCAATCAATTCTATTAGCATCCCTCTTCTGGGTATAATGCTAATGCAGAATCATATGTTACAGGTAATCATGAGTAAAAATCTTCTGATGTTATACAAAGAATGGCGAAGCAAATAGGTTTAAAAGGGTTAAAAAATGCTTCCTTGATTATAAGGTCTTCGACAAATAGAAATTATATTTCAGTCATTGCTTAAAGCAGCTATTATTTCTTTAATTCATACAAATCAATTTTACCATTGACTTTTTTAGAAGTAGTAATAATGGCCTTGTGCAAAATTTTGTAGCCATAAAATACTGTCTTAGATGTTCTTTCATCTGGTCCCCATTTATGAGCCACCACCACACATACCCAGTTCTTTCATACTATCTGTTTTCTAGTGGTGGTACTCCCTCCCTGCTACCCCATACTCTGGCCTGCTCCTTCCTTATTCCATACCTATTACTCCTTAACCTTATCAAAAATTATCTGTCCTTTTTCTCATTCCTTTAAATTTTTGCAAAGACTCACATGTTAAGAGCTTGAAAATATTTATTTCCTAAATACGTTGCCTTTCTAGGAGTACAAATTTGCATTTTTAAGAGGAACTCTTGAAGACCTATTGCCAGCAGTTAAAATGTCACCTTTTACTGTCTGTCAGTCAAACATAGGTTACAGATATATATATTTATCTCCTACAAAGAACATATAAACCTAAATAAATCAAGGATACAGAAGGCATCGTCTTGTTCAACTGTGTTTCCCTAAGACTGCATATAATAATTGCTAAATAAATATAAAATTTTATTTAATCTACCAAAATATGTCTTTGGTTATAATATATATTTTCTATAAGGAAAAAATAGTTTAAATAAAGAAAAAAGATAGGATTTTACACTAATGTACTTTAATTGAATCAAAACCTGGTTTATTATCAAGGAATAATTTAAACATTTGGAGAATGTTTTAATAATATCAGCAAACAACATCAGCATCAATGATGTTGGTCTGATTCTGTAGAGTATAATTATGTCTGGGAGATAAAAATCTTTTAGAAATGAGGGAAAAAACCTATTGTTCAATGATCATTAAAAATGAGCATCCAAGAGAGCATCTCCGAGTACAGACTTTACTCACAATCTACAGTGAACTCAATCCAGAGATCTTTTGAAATTGTTTCTACTGAGTTTAAGACGCTGTCATAATGAGTGACTGGTGAGAGACTCCAGATGAGTGTAATGAAAGACACCAGGCCCTCAAATAGATAATTTGATGTCTGACAACATCTTAAAGCCACTTGATTTGAAGCTGTTGAATAATTTTTAAATATTGGAGAAACCCGATGTGACCAAGTGACTTAGTGACTGAGTTTTTGGATATAGGTATGAGTAGAGTGAGGAAACCTTGCCTATTCCTATATTAACCTTGTGCTTGCATCCCGTTTCTTTAGAAACTTTGTCAATGTGTTCACACTATATGAAGCCATGCCTTGCCCTTTCCCTTTGAATTGGAGTCAACCCCCTGGAGTGAACAACACTGAGTATCCCAGGGGAGAGGGAATCCCAAGACTCTAGCTCCACGTAAATGAGAGCCATTCACCATTTTGTGTTACACTGGGGCCACTCAAAAGAAAATATACTCACCTTGCCCCATTATAGCAATTTCATGTCAGGGTCTTTTTTCATTCGTGGCTACCACATCAGGGAGCTGCAGGAATAAACAGATACTTGGGAGCTTCATAACTTCCATCTTAAACTGGCTATCCTCTTTCTCCAGAAAAGTATCAACCACCCATTTTGACCCACATTTCTAAGTCTTACCTCACTCATCATCAGAAACCCATGCTCACTTTGCTACCTGCTCTTTTTATTACTCATGGACCAAACTCAACCCATTGACTGTTTTTGTAAATATAGTTTTATTGGAACATAACCATGCTTATTTATTTATATATTGTTTATAGCTGCTTTCACACTAAAAAGGCAGTGTTGAATAGTTGTAACCAAGGCCACCTGGCCTGCCAAACTTAAAATATTTACTATATGGCTCTTTTTTAGAAAAAGTTTGCTGACCCCTAGCCAAACATTCATCCTCATCCTACTCTTCACATCCACTCATTTGACCTGCTTTTTCACTTCAGCTGTCATCCTAATCCCTTGTACTCTGACACCTGAGGCTAACAGTTCATCATCAGTAAACTTTTTTTTTGCATCCTTAACTTCATCTCTGAATGCTCCCTTTGCTTTCTTATTCTAAGTAAAACATGGATGCCCTTTGAAATAACTTCTCATGCATTGTAGTCAGTATAGGCTGTTTTTCTTTAACATCCTAACCTAACTACAGGCCTAATTCCAGAGTGGATGTTCTCCTTGCTCTCCTCTTCCAAATCGGCTCTCTTCCCTCATGCTTCCAAACCCCCAGCTCTTTGAAGTTTTTGCCATCAGACTTTATCATCTATTACCCCTCCTTGTTGTTGTCATCTAGAGAACTCAGTTGCCTTTTTATTTGATAACTTTAACACCTGAATCTTTGTCTTTTTATTATTCCATAGTTATTCTCACAGACTTCCTTCTTACTGACTTTAATACCTACATGGATTAAAGACTATTGTTTCTGAACCTCCCCATATTATATTATTCTTCATCTACCCTCAGCCACCTTCTCACATGTTCATACTTTTGACCTTGTGATCATCAATGAATCCATTATCTCCAAATCTCAAGTGCAAGCTTGCCCCTCTCCGACTACAGTCACCTAAACTAATAGGTCATGAAATTAAGTACATGTACACAAGCAGTATTTTGACTTTATTAAGACTTTCTAATTTGTTGAGTTTGTGATTGTATCATTACCAATCTGCCCTTCTTAGGCCCTCTCTTTCCTGCATACCCTCCCTGCTGGGATTTTATGATACATAATTAAGGCATTCTTTGACAACATGCTATACTTCTCTCTGCCACTCTCTTTTATCTGGCTGAGCTGCAACCCTGGTTCCCATACTATAGTTCCCATAACTCAAAACAAATGAACATTGATTAAGACATAATAATTATGCTGTCCAGGAACACTTTAAATTCTGTCTATATAACAAATGGGTAGTCGTAATTGTCAGGATTGTCCAGAGGAATGAACCAATAGGAGATAGAAGATAGATAATAGATAGATAGATAGATAGATAGATAGATAGATAGATAGATAGATGATAGATTGATAAATTATAAAAAATTAGCTCATGCAATTATGGGAAGTCTGAAGATTTTCAGTCATGAAGCTGGAGTTCCAGAAGAATGAATGGTATAGTTTTAGTTCATGTCCAGAGGGCTGGGGACCAAAGAAGTCAATGGTGTAAGTTTCAGTCCAAGTCCAAGTCTTAAATCAGAAGAAGACAGTCAGGTAGAGAGAGTGAATTTTCTCTTCTTCAGCATTTTTGTTTTATTCAGGCCCTTGATGGATTAGATGAGGCCCACCCACACTGGGAAGGGCAGTCTGCTTTATTCAGCCTACAGATTCAAATGTCAATCTCAGAAACACCCTCACAAACATACCTAGAACAATGTTTTACCAAATATCTGAGTACCTCATGGTCCAGTTAAGATGACACAAAATTAACCATTGCAGTAGTCAAGAGCAATTGTTTTACTTCCATAGGACTACTGTATTCTCACTTTCCTAAATGATATTTCACATCTTGTCTTTACTCCTTATATCTCTTAACCTCTTTTACTCTCTGCTTATAAAATTGTTTCATAAGTCATGAAACATGAGAAAATAAAAATGAAATTAATTCAATAAGAATTCCCTCACCTTTCAACCTAAAATTTTCCATCCATCTCATTCTATACCTGCATTGTTTTATTATAAAGAGTCTCTGTTAACCTCAACTTCTCAAGGGCTTGGTTTCTCAGTTATCTTCTCATCCTCTTCTAAATCACCATTTCTTTACTCAATTGTTCCCATTGTCATAAAGCACCTCTAGTAACTCCTTTCTTAAACAAACACACACACACACACACACACACACACACACACACACACACACACACACAGGACTCCAATGGTAGCAATAACAATAGCAATAAAAGAATAAAGACCCTCACTTCACCTTACATCTTCCTCCAATCCTCCAATCATCTCTTGGTTCTCCACTATAATGTTTTCTCAGGAGTCTTCCCTGTTCACTCATTTAAAAGTAGCCACACAGTTATTCTTTATCATATCTTTCTATTTGAAGTCTCTACATTGAATTTATCACTTTTTTATATGTATATATGTTGATGATGTCTGTTTAATACTTTCTCTCCCAAAATATTATATAAGCTCTATGAAAGCAGGTAACTCTTCTGTCTTTTCACCTCTGTATTATCAGCACATATGGCAGACATAGAGGATCCTCAATAATGATATTTCGAATGATTGAATAAATGAACTATTTCCTGTTTTTTCTGTTTACTACTAGACCATAAGATTCTCAAAGGAAAGAACTTTGTTTTCGTGTCTTATCTGTCTTTGTCGTTGGTTTCATAAAGACTTGTTGAATGAGTGAATGAATCATTGACACAAATGAGCAATAATCTAAAGATAAAAGTTATTAACTAACATAATGTGCTGCTCCTGAAATTTGCATTGGCATTTTTACTTTAAGAAATCAGAATGATTTCTTTTAGGGTTATACTAATTTCACTTAAACTAGCCTAATTTGTATGACTTATACATATGCATCTAAATTAATTTTTCTAACTTTAACTAAGGCTTATAAATAAATAAGTATACATATATGTATGTAGATGGATGGCTATATATACACCTACCCACATATATATAAAACATATGTTAGTCCTGTTCTAAGAATCTGCCAAAGTTTCTTGGTAAGACTTGCCAATTGCAATCATGTGACAGGATGACAGTTCTCTTCTCTGGGAGAAGTCCAGACTTCCAGTGTCTGGGACAGAAATAATATAGACCAAGAAACATATAGCTGATGATGGATGATTTTTGGCTCCTGTAATGTGAGCTTTGGTCTTATTGGGAAACTGAAAATCATTAAACCAGAATTATTTTTATTTCTACTCAGCTGAAATTTTTTTTCTTTTTGTGTTTCTGTATTTAAGCACACAGCAAAGACAATTTGCCTGGTCAATGTGGGTTTATATTAAATTTTACCACCCAATTACAAATAGCATGAGATCTTTCTGCCAGTGTAGCTGCTTTATTTCTATCAGAATAGTAAGTATGTATCCAAATATACCCAATTACAGATGCTTTCTTGTTGTCAATAATATAGTACTGCTGAAGAGTCAAGATGTTCTCACTCTCAGGCAGAATTGATTTTGAGATGACAGGGACACTTCAGTGATTGTATTTATTCACACAGAGGAGGAAACAGTTACGAATGCTTCCAGCTGCTAGAGACAAAAGCGTCAACTAGCAGTGACTTCAACAAAGTTGGGTTCGGTGGCACAACCACATTAAGGCAGTCATCTCTGCAATTCTACTATCCATCTCTCCAAAGTTAAATAATGGCTGCAACACAAACATGTTCTGGCACACTTGTCCTAGCAAAAAAGTGTTTAAATGCAGCAAAAAAGGAGGTGTTACAGATAAGTGATTTTCACCTTGTATACTGTCCTCTCATTAAGGAGAGAAAATTCTTCCTTGAAACCCTTCGACAGACTTTTCTTTGTATCTTATTGGCTGCCAGTTGGTCCCATGACAATGCTTAAGCTAGTTGTTAAAGCCACCTTTTCTGAGAACTAAGGATTATTGCTTGATTTCTGAAAAAAAAAAATGAAGCTTCATTAGGAAGAATAAAAAGAATGACTTTTTTGTTGGCAAGGAATAGTGCCTCCAACAGAAAGTTATCAAGAACACTCATGAGGCTTTATGGAGAATGTCATACTTAAGTTGAATCTTGAAATCAAGTGGAAGTTTGCCAGGAGAATAAAGTCTGGAAAGGTTGAAAGTAAGAGAGAGCTGCTTCTGCAAATATGTAGAACAATCAGAGAACTACAAATCATTAGATAGAGCTGGGCATTCTGTATGTATAGAATAGTGAGAAAAGTCACTGCAGAGGTTGCAGAAGTCAGGTCACGAAGGCAGCATGGAAGCAAGAAATAAAGTTCTTATACCTTCAGGCATTCATTCTGAGGTTTCAAATAAATAAAGTTTGAAATAAATAACTGACTAGGCTTTCCCTCCATGCTAGGCTGAGAAAACCTAGACATTTCAAGGACAATATTGTTATCTCTCTATTATAAAGAAGAAAGGTGAGGGCAGTCATTACTTAACATCTCTCTTTGTCTCTCTCTCTCTCTCTCTCTCCTTCCTTCTCTCCCTCTCCACTTAGCTAAATCTTGCTCAGGCATTTTGCAGCTATTTGCTAAACCAGATTGTACTCAATGGGTTATAGAGCCTCAGAGGACTTGCTAGCTACACTTCCTCTACTAAATGTTTTGAAGAAAAGAAATTGAGAGCTTAAAGTGAAATCAGTTCTGCTATGTTGATCATTATTTATTAGACCAAAGGATCAGTACTGGAGCCCAAAGCTGCCCAATAGAAATGTACTTTATTGGATAGTCACAGACAAACTTAATTAGATTTTTTCTCTTTGGAAAGGGTAGCAGGTCGAGGGATGATAGATGAATGCCAAAACTGTAGTAGTAGAGACAAGATGCAGAGGAGGAAGGAGGTAGGGGAGAGAAAAAGAACTAGGGAAAGACTAAGAGAAAGAGGGAAAGTGAAAAGTATCTGAACTCTAGCAATTAACACAATAAATCATTGATCTTGGAAACTGAGGAAAACAAGAAATTCAAAAGCATCAACTATTGAACAGTTCTTTAGTGACCTGGATCATATTATCATCATCATTATCATCAGACCCTAGGAATTATCAAATGTTTTTTCAAAATGTGATCTAATCCAATCTCCCTAAAGAACATAATATAGTCAGAAAAAATTATGGATGAAGTTTGTAATCCCAAATTATTTTGAATCAGATTGAATCATTCCTCACCTTCTAAGGTAAGTATCTGATATGTGAGGTCTCTGGAAATAGTCATGTCAATGTTTCCTGTCTATGAGCTTGTGCTTAGTGGCTCCGAGAGAAGCCTTTCTTCTCTGGGTAGTCCTGGAGAAGAAAACAATAGTCAAAATAGAAGCAGACAATCACTGAGGCAACAAGAGAATGAAAAATAATGTTTAATTATTAGAAGCTGAGGGCTGGAAGAAACATAATTCATGGCTCTGTCAGGCTGAGGAGTATAGCCTGAAGGGCAAATAGAAGCAGGCTGGAGGACAGGAAATATATTTCTGGGGAAGGCAGGCAAAAGGGACCTGTTCCAGTTGAAGCATACTTATGTCTTCCAGAATACTAGTTCTCCATCATGGCTACTTAACAGAATTACCCAGAGTACTGTTGAAAAACCCCATTTCCAGTCCTTACTCAAGTCCTGCTGAAACAGAATATGACTTTTAATGCACCCACCCATGATGGAGCTTTCACCTGTCCACAAAAAAATATTTGTGTAATGATGGCAACAGTTCTTTTTCAAGAAGAACTGTCTTTGATTTTTCAGACCAAGGCTATCTGAATTCTTTTTACTAGAATGTTCTTCCTTTTCTTTGCAATTGTTGTAATAAAACATGTTACTTTAAAAAATGATCTTAGCAAAATAAAAATTTGCAAACAAAACTTATTGCTAAGTTTGAACTTGGGTAATTTGACAATATCACTGTCACTAGTTTCCTGACTTTGAAATGAGAGTAATAAAATGTAACAGCATTGTTTTCTTTAAGTTAAATAACATATATAATATTCTTGACACATCAAAAACACTCAAACTTTACTCTTCCTATATTATCAGGTAAAAAAAATTTGGTTTGCGAAGTTTGACTCCTGCTTAAACAATAAAGATAATTTATTGTTTAAGGTAAAGGAAAAAACGGTCTGTGGTGGGTATCGGGTATTACTTAAATAGGACTCTGGCTCTGTTTTTTTTTTTTTTTTTTTTTTACGATCTTTTCTGTCCTACCTTCTTCTGTGTTTTGGGGTTTGCCTCTGGGCTAGCTTCTCAGGGTGACTGCCAGGAACCACATAGTGAGAAAGAATACTATTTTTGAAACCAATAACAGATTTCCCATTCCTAAGGCAAATGGACCACCAGAGCCAATAACTATGGCCAGGGAATGCCATGCATTGAGGGCTCAGCCTGAACCATCTCTGGTGCTAAAGGAAATGGGATTATTCTAAACAATTTAACACATCAGGAACTGCCCCTGGAGCTGGAGATGCTGTAAAACCCAAAAGTTGTAAGAATTGCCACCATTTCTCTCATAATCTTATTCTTAAATATACTTGCTATTGGCTATCTGATACAGCAGCCCCTTTTGTGGATCCTTACTGCCTGCCTTAAAGTAATTTGGGCTAAAATAAAAAAATCTGCTAACATTGTCTTTAAGGAAAATGTTATTTACTTAGTACTTAGAAGTACTATAATGTTGTTACTGAAACATGAAAAGTATAAAAATTAGAAGGGAGAAAAAGGTTCTCATTTGACCAGAGAAGATAATCATCATTAAAATTAGTGTATTATTGTTGTCTTTCTCTTATGCATGTGCATATTGTTATAAAGTTTTGTATGTTTACATTTTACCTTAAATTGAGTTTTAAACTAATATATATGTTTCTTGATTATGAGAAATAGCTAGTCAAGTTTTTAAAATGAAAAAATACAGAAGTGTAAAATAAAAAGGGAAAAGAAGAAAGAAAGAAAATAAGAAAGGGACGGAGGAAAATAGAAATAGAAATATCATTGAGATACCATTTCTATTTTTCAGTATGCATCAAATATTTGTTTTATGTAGTTGAGGAAAAGCTATTTATACTTGTGTTTTAAGCATAATTAACAAAAATGCTCATTTATCTTAGAAGACAGATAGTATTTACCACTGGATGGTTTATTAGTCTTTTGCAATTAAAAAAAATGACTCAGGTAATCAATATGAGTTTTAAAGATGTGGAAAATCATAACTCAAGCTTCCTAGCAATAAAAAATGACCACTATTGCTATACATAGCTTTATTTTATGGAAGGAAGAAAAGGGGCTTACATATAATTCTTTTACTGTGGCTCACAACTTATTAAATAACTTAGCCAATTTTTATTTTAATATTTTAATCAAAGTAGTATATGCATATAATTTTAAAAGACAAATACAAACACAGAAGTCTGTTCTTCCTTGTCACTTTTTTCTTATAACACACTTTTCTTGATTACAATATTTTCTTAGCTTTCCGATTATATTAAAGGTTTTAAAACACATTTTTTGTCCTCCACATTTCTGTTTCCTCTGCATTCTATTTTCTCTTTTTAAAAAAATATTTAGTTCCATTTTATATTTTGGAGGTTGCACTCCCATTCTTGTGGATAGTGTACCATCTGTTCACATTCAAGACAGAAGCTTTATGTGCTCCCTGGAGGCTCTGTGCATGTGTATATGAGGTGGGCGGTTTGAAAGGAGGGGGACAGTTGTTGATTGAGGCTTTACTACTGCAGGGTAAAAGGAGAGGGATCTGGCTGTCCAAATCTCAGTATCTGTTGGCCTTTTATTTTGACTAGACCCTTTGCATTAATTTCCTATGTCTACCATTACACATTGCCACTAACTTAGTGATTTAAACCAACACCAATTTATCTTGTATTTCCATAGTTCAGAACTCTAAAATGGGTCTCATTGGGTTAAAATTGAGGTATTGGTAGGGCTGTGTTTCTGGAGGGTCTACAGGAGAACCCATTTTCTGACCTTTTCCACTTTCCATTTCTTTGCTTGTAGTCTTCTTCCATTTTTAAAGCCAGTAGCATCTAGACTCGTCTTTCACACACCTCTTCACTCTGACACTGAGTTTTCTGTCTGCCTCTTCTACATTTAAAAGACCCTGTAATGCTTTCCGGCAGCTGCAGCCATGAAGGTCAAGCTGTGAAGTCTCAGTGGGTACAAGATCTACCCTGGACACACGAGGCACAATGCCAGGACCGACGGGAAGGTTTTCCAGTTTCATAATGCAAAATGTGAGTCAGCATTCCTTTCCAAGAGGAACCCTCAACAGATAACCTGGACTGTCCTTTAAGGAAGAAAGAACAAAGGGGGACAGTCAGAAGAAATACAAAAGAAAAGAACCTGCCATGCAGTCAAATTCTAGAGGACCATCACTGATGTGTCTCTTGCTGATATAATGGCCAAGAAGAATCAGAAACCTAAAGTTAGGAAAGCTCAAGTGAAAATTTTAAATAAAGATCTGAATATAAAAATACATACATACATACATACATACATACATACATATATACATACATACATACATAAAAATAAAAGACCCTGTTACTACTTTGGACCACTCAGATAAACCTGGATAATTCCCTTACTTTCTAGTCAACTGATTAGCAACCTTATTTCTATCTGCAACCTTAATGTTCACTAGCCATGTAACAACATATTCACAGGTTTGGGGATTAGAACATGGACATCTTTAGAGTATTGCTATTCTGCATACTACACATTTCAATTTCTTGTCTGACAATCACTTCTTGGAGCAGAGCAGGAATGGGGCTCAGATGTCTTGATATTGTGTAGGAATTTCATACCTTCCCGTCTTTCTATTTTCTGCAGGGGCTTGTTTCCCATTCTCTGATATGCATTGTGTTCCCCCTCCCAGTGTGGATTCCCTAGGGTTTCACTTACCTGAAAAATGAATCTCTGATTATTGCCAAAGATAGAAATTTGTCCAGAGGTCTAAAAACTGGCTGGAAGGGGTAATAATTCTTGAAATGGAGGGTGGTGGTGATTATCGTGCAGTGAGCATAACTGTGCACCTGGGTGGTATGGGTTGAAGGAATGTGGCAGGCTAATGACTGACTTTTCAGACTTTTAAGTAATTTTCCCATTTTCAGTTCCAGTCACTACTCCAACTTTATATATACCTGGTGTATTCCCGAATCTTCCCAGGATTCATCCATTTGCTTTTCTTCTTCCAAATTTGTTGATCTCCTCTCTTTAATAATTTCTTCTCACATGATTTTTTTTTCTTGTGGGTTTATGCCATATTTTATTCCTTTATTTTTATTTTAGTGGTATTTTTGGAAAGATCAGAGATAAACAAATACAATCATTAACTAGAAGATGTTTATCATTTTAAATAAATGATAATACTAAAGAACAACATATTATTTTATGTTGTCACTAAACATAGAGAGAGGTTCTGTATAAATTGAGAGGTACAGATTTGCATATAAACATTTATGTTCAGTTAACTGAAAAAGAGAAGTAAAAAAGAAAAAAAAAGAAAATAACAGATTAGGGAAGCACTGCAGATTAAAATTGTTCCAAAATTGCAGAATTCATCTGATATCACATTTTTATTTAGATTAATGAGAGGAGTCCAGACGAGGTAAGAGACACTATGCAAGTTCTTTCATATTACTACTTTTGTATTTAAATTTTTGAATCATCTCTGAGTTATCCAGGTTATAACTCCAGGATATGACATTTTCTGAGAAAATATATATCAAAGAATCTCTTCTTCTGCCTACATGCTTGAAAGATATCTTGTTCAAGTATAAATATTTTCAGTTATTTTTTTCTTGAAATCTATATGTTTATTGTCTTGAGAAGGTGGTTTGTGCAGATGTGTGAAGATGGTTTTTTGTTTCTTTCTATACAGCTTGCCTAGTTGCTTCTGAGACATTTTTTAGTTCTTGAAATCATAAAAATAGACAACCTTGAGATATATGCTATTGAGAGTCTAAAAAAACCCAGAGAGTTACCTTAATAAACATATTGACATATTTCTGAGATTAGTGTAAAAGATGAAAAAATGGTATGATCAAGGTTTTTTGCATCAAATACAGATGGTTCTGCTTAATGATCTGTCCTAATTAAAAGCTGTCTTAATTTTTAAATCAGATTTTCCATGGATTCACAAGTGGGATTATATATTAAAGGACTGCAAAAAGCTGAATCAATTATCTGAAAATTTCTTACTTTAAAATCTGTATAAATCTATGTAACTACTTTCATCTTCCTTATTTCAGAATGTCAAATCCATAAAGGCTAGTGTTTACCTTTTTTGCAGGAGCTCACATATATAGAGAGCTTTAGTTTTTATTACAGAGGGTGGACATTGTTATAATTCTACTTGGTCATTTTATGGACAAAACAACTATTTCAGCTGATTTAATTATCATTTCAATTTTTCACCATTTTTTTTTCATTTGGAGAAGTCCTCTATTAAAATTACAATACTGCTTTGTTTGCTCCAAACTCTGTTGTCTTAGACTGCCATTTTTATGGGCTGTGCAGTCCTTCAAGGTAATCTAGTTGTGATTCATTCCTATATTCACAGGGCCAGAACCAGTTGGCTGAGTGTGAGTGAACTGTGGCTTCTGTAAACTTATACCAGAGAGTACATTTTAGCTAGGAGTCTCAGTGGCCTTCTTCCCATCACTGTTCCTCTGGGCCTCCTGGAGCAGACTGTTTGACTTCTGGCTTTAGTTGTGAATCTCTCGTCTGGAAGTATAGGTTGTAATTGAATAAATGCAGAATATTTGTCCTTGAAAGGTCCATTTGTCCATGTCACCCAAGGCACTGCCAAAAGCATGTTTGACATCTTGAGATTTGAGGTCAGGGACAAGGTACTTGTTGTGAAGCTGTGGTATAGTTGAATCAGCAGCCTGATAGAGTGCACATGCTGAAGGAGATGAGAAGGAAATGCAAGTCTTAAAACTTGCTCAGGAAGGTGAGATGGCAGGACTAAAGCAAACTATGAATTGCTAAATTCCTTGGCACCGAACATAAGGAATTAGAATTCATATAGCCCAAAAGAGTCTTTGTCATTTAGACACTAAATTTTGAAGGACACCACTGTTTTCTTTATATCCTCAGGACATATATAAGTGTATAGTGAATTGCAGTATATTACATCTCCATTGAAGACTATAATCCATTTCATCTCCATTCTCCAATGGAGAATTTTTTAATCATGTTCTCTGATCATTTCTTTAACGAGCAAGTAAAGTCTTATGAATAGCTTGAGTACTTCATCAACTGTTAAGCAGACTTGTAAGTGGAAACTACTAGTGCAACAACTAGGTCATTGCCATTATGCAACCCACACAAGGTAAACTAAGAATAAAACATCCTAAATTATACTCTAAATCTTTGTTTCAGTTTCTGGCCTTACTATGAGTCTGAGGTATCTGGTTAGGTTATAGCAGCCTTTCTGAGGGGTAGAAGCAGCAAGCCACCTTCTTGCCCTCTATCGAATTGCTCCCCCAAAAACTTCTTCAGTCTTCTCTGGTACCTTTGCCATGGAAAAATTCCAAGATCATGATGGCTCACATTAGTCAAAACTTTTGGAAAAAATTTTTTTCAGATCCTAACCTCATCATGAAATGAAGATCAAAACAGAATAAAATTACAAATAGCAGTCATGGAAGAGTTCTTAGATACCTCCTACCATAGGATTATTTCTTTATGATGCAAGTTGAAGTTCAAGAAAGTAAATAAGATTCTTCAAGGCAATAAAAAAACAAAAAAAATAAAATTAATAAAGTAAAAATCCAAAGCAATAGGAATTTCTCTCAAATTTCTCCCAGAATTATCCTATTTATATATCCTGGTGATACAAAACTCTATGCCACCAAACTTTATGGTATCGGTATTCCTGGTAACTGATCTATATATTTTATTCTGGTTAAGGCAGTTATATAGAAATAGTTAACATTTATTATTTTTATGTGGCACACTTCTAAGTGCTTTGTATATATTTACTACTCGATTTCTATTTGGCTTTTGTTATTCCTATTTAGAAATTGAGGCACAAAAAAGACAGCAACTTTCTCCAGGTTGTACAGGAAGTAGGAGAACTGAAATCCAATCCTAGGCAATTTGATTCCAGCATCAAAGTGCTTAATCACACGCAATAATGCCTCTCTAAAATTCTCTAAAATAATTTGCTACATATATTTATAAAATCCCATGATTTTAAACAGTTTCCTGAGTTGAAGGAGGAAGCCAAAGAGCTGTTCAAAATGTTAGGATCAAACATTATACTGTTTTGTTCATTTTGTAAAAATCTTTCACTGCCCTCCTGAGTGCAAACAAATGTGTCCCCATCAAGATACAACACCAAAATGAGTGTTCTAGAAATGGATATGAACTCAGAATCTTTGGTCATTATAGGTAAGAGACATGGGAGAATCTAATCTGAAAATTTTATTTGAGCTATACAAAAAGCTCAAATGAATGGTACCACCTAGAAATGCTCTCTGAAAGGCTAAATCTTTGGATTTTTATACTATTTGGAAGAGGAGAGGGTTCTGTTAATAGGACAGACTTCGTGCAACATATGTTAAGAAAAAAATTTGGAAGCACTTAAAAAATACAAATTGGAAGCTCAATCTTGCAAAAAAGAAAAAAATTCTTAAAATATTTTGGAGCGTTTAGGAGAAAGTTAATAGTAAAATTAGTATGAACATAGAGAAAAGGCTTTATGAGTCGAGTGCCTGTTGTTTTTCTAAAATGTCGCATGGAAACCCAAACAGAGAGAGGTGAGTTGGGTCCCTGGAAAGACTGACGGGGAGAGCTGAGTGTTAAGTTTGTGACGTGGTTGATGGCAACCAAAGATTGTCAAGTGCATGATGACAAAGTATTTCCTGGAACTAGGGGCTGCTTTAAGACCTATAACCAAGAGTACTATGATGGGGGGCCAGTGCTCTAAACTAAAGTGGGATATATATGTGGCAATACTACCAGTGGTTTGAACGACATTCTCAGACACAGGTCTCTGGAACTTGGAAACCATTCATAGATAGTTTGAGCTGAGCTTTATAATAAATTGGCCATCTTTCTATTCTAGAGGAAAATAAACAACTTTTAAACACAACTTGCTCTCTGCTTTTATTTTGACATCATGGGAAATAACCGATTTTAAAACATAACTTACACTCTGCTTTCATTTCAACTTCATGATCTAGGCTATTGACAGAGACTAGGAGTGACTTCATTTAAGCTTTTAGGGTTTCACCCTGAAAATCATATTTAATTGGGTTCTTAACTTTAATTCAAGATTACTTCTGCTAAAGAAGTAACCACCTACTCTAAGGAAAACAGGAAAGTGTGTTCTACTTCAAAGTTACCAAATCTCTCTTTCTCTATAAAAAGGAAGGACTAATCTAAACCAGCGGTCCCAAACCTTTTTTGGCACCAGGGACTGATGCTCCATCAGAATCTAATGCCTGATGATCTGAGGTGGAGCTGAGGCTGGTGGATGCTAGTGCTGGGGAGCAGCTGCAAATACAGATGAAGCTTTGGCCTTTCACCTGCCTCTCATCTCCTGCTATGTAGCCTATTCCTAACAGAGCATGCACTGGTACCTGTCTGCGGCCTGGGTTTTGGGGACCCCAATATAAACCCTCTATAAGAGTTTGTTAGGGTTTTTAATCCTCATAATCAAATTCAGATGTTGTCGATATGACCTCCCTAGAGTAACTACCAGTTTCAACAGAAGAGAGGCCTACAGAGAGTGTGGATGTGTGTGTGTGTGTGTGTGTGTGTGTGTGTGTGTCATTAGGCACACCCACAAATACATACATACACATGTAGATATAATACATATAATAGTAATAAGTGAAATTTATTACACTGTAAACCAAATAAGAAACTATCTGTGAAAACCAGAAAAGAAACTTACCTAGTTTCCCCCATGTGCTTCTCCAAAACATTTTTCTCCCACAGAGTAAGAAAAGCACTTTGCAGAATATCTAAAGCATCAGCCTAGAGTTGTGACTCCTAAAAGCTTGGTTGTTTCACCCTCACACCTTATCATTTACGTTACTATTTATGCCACTGTTTATGTTACGGTTTATGAGAAATGTGTTTTTGTTTAAAAGTCTTTTTCCTCTAATTAAACAGAGATGGAACCAAGTCAACAATGGAATTTTGGAAGCTGACAAATAGCAAATGTCAATAAGCTATTAAAAACATGTTCTGTCTAAAGATATTAGAAAGTTGCACTGATCTTGAATTCTTAAGAAAAGAAAAAGACCTTTAGATCAGACAGCAGGCCTTAAGAATAACTGAGGAACCTTAGCTTAATTGTAATTCTTTCTCCTTACAAATTCTTTCTGATCCACAGGTTGGGAAAAGAAGGCCAAGGCTTGTAAATTTTCAATGAAGGGGAAAATCTCAAATTTTGGGGCCATTGAACAATTGTATTCTCTCTATAGTATCTCTTAACTCTTTTGTAAAATGGAAGAAATTCATTTAGTGGAAAGCTCTCAGTTCTCAGAAGCAGACTAACCTGGTGGCAATGTTGTGATGATGCTTCCTTTCATCTATCTTTATACGTGGGGTTGGGTGGGATTCTATGTACATTGACCACAGACCAGCCTCAACCTCCATAAACTTTTACCTAACCCCAGAGATCTCAAATTTTATACATAACTTTGTGAATATGCCAACAACCTATAAACTGTACACTTTAAAAATGAGTGAATTGTATGGCATGTAAATTACATATCAACAAAGTCATTATAAAAATTTTAGTGTGTGCACAGTCAAATAGGATACAGGTTCTTGAGTATCAATCCAAGGTCAGAATCTTCATTTGCTGACTCCAGGCAGCTGTATTTTAAACAAACATCTCAGGTCACTTCAGTGAGATTACTCAATTTTTAAGGAAATCTAAAAGAGATGATGTATTTTGGTACTTACCTCTGAAAAGGCAAAAAATCTCACAAAAGTTCAGAATAATCAATAAGCAATAAGCAAGTAGCCATCCTTAATAAGTCATAAATTTGATCCAATTCTTAATTCCCCATTGTGAATGTAAATATTATCATTATTATAGGAACCATGATAAAGTTTTACTGGAACTAGGTCAGGAGTCCCCTCAAATAACTTATATGATTTTTGAACAAGCCACAAAGGAATTTCCTGTATATTTTCTTACTGAGTCCTCACAAAGACCCAGATGAGTTTTAGAAGCTATAAAAGCTACCTGTCTGCTACGGATGGGAAGGTAGAGATTCATTAAGTTTAACTGATAACTCATAATCTGCTTGGATCCCAGGTCTTCTGACTCCTAGTTCAACACTCTTTTCACCATAGAAATCTATCTTTAAAATGCTTCTTCTGCATGTAACAGTATGGCTTGCCCCTAACCTCTAGAAGCTATTGTTTGAGCACATTTATGAAGTTGCTATTGTTAATGATGCTAAGAACCTGTACATCTTTTTTATACCCGCACCACAAAAAAAGAAAATGTACAATTTAACATATTTCCCCCTCTGTAACAGTTTTTGTCTATAAAACTGGATTAATGTATACAGCGATGGGAAACATATAGGAGTATGTGTGTGTATGCTGAGAGAAGAGTCTCCATATGTTTGTGGAAGGAAGGATGGAACATTATTGTAATGTGAAATTACAAAATAAAATCATCTATTAATTTGTATGTGAACTGTGAAAAGAAACTAACATTTATTGAATAATTATTATGCTATAAATCTACTTTTCTCCTGTCACCAACCCTCCTCCCACTTTCATTCTTAAAGACAATTTTATCCATTCCCAATGTAATGGCTCTAAATCAGTGTTGTGTAATGGAAAAATAATATTAGTCATAATAAAATTTAAAATTTTAATTTTCTAGTAGACAAAAAGTAAAAGAAAAAATAAAGTTCATTTTTAACAATTTTGTTTAATCCAATATAATTTAAAATGTTATTTCAACATGCTGTCATGATAAAATTTTATTAATGAGATATTTACCTTCTCACTTTGGATTAACCACATCTAAACAGATATGTTGCTAGCGGCTACCATATTGGGCAGTGCACCCCTAGGTCATTATCTCTTGCCTGATTCCATCAATACTTTGCTGATGCCAGAAGGAAACTTCCAGTGGTTTTCTTGTTTTCTTTTGGGGGCCCCTCTCATATCTTCTATATACTATAGCCAGAACGTCTTCTAAAAATAAAATCTCATGTTGTTTTCCTCCATGGAACTCTGCATTGCTTCTCACAGAACTATAAGTTTTTATGATATTTACAAGGCTCTGCATAAACTAGACCTTGCCTACTTTCCAGTTTCAGCTCTTTCTTTTCATATTCCACAATACAGCACATACTCCCCACTGTTTATTTTTGGTCCTTAAAGTCACTTTGATATTCTTGGCTTCCAGGTCATTGCATTATCTGTTCCTTCTGCTTAGAATGCTTGTCTTCATCCTCCTTGCCCCCATTCATTCTCAATAAGCTAACACCTACTCATACTTCAAGCTCTGCAAAACCTTCCCTGACCCCCTAGATCTTAATTATGTGTTCTTCCTGTGTACTCACATGGAACTTCTAGTTTCTTCTACCATATCCTTTATTGCAGTATTGATACTTTCTTCATATTTAGTTACCTTCCCTCCTTGACTCTGAGTACAGTCAGAGTCAGGACAACACTATGTTTGTCATTTTATCCCCAGTTCAAAGCATAGTACCTAGCATATGGTAGGTGATCAATAAATGTTCACTGAGTAAATGAATAAATGTAATCTTTTTAGTACAAGAAAAGAAAAAAAGAGAAATAACCTTTACTATGTGCAAATTGTCCCATGATTTAAAAGTATTTTTCTCTTTTCCTTTCTTGGTTCCATGGATCGCATTAATTTCCAGATGAATTTGTTTAAAAAAATAATAATTTCTTTAAGGTAGATATTAAATGGTGAAGAGCATGACATAGCTCTTTCACTAGAAGAAAGATAGGAGAATTCCCAGAGAGAATAACTGAATTGCATAGCATGTATTAGAATAATTAACATTTGATTATGTAGTGAAATAACTATTATTCAAGGTAACCAATGACCTCCAAGTCACTAAATCTAATAGACATTTTAAATCTTGGACATCTGACCTGATTTCTCAGGTGCCAGTAGTTTAAAACTCATTTCCCCTTTTTCCATTGGGTATTTCCTTAGGGTGCAATTGCCTTTACCTCCCTTTCTTTTCTAGTGATCAATAAGCAAGAAGGTTCTATAACCTTTCTTAACCTAGAATTAGTGCAGAAGAAAATCATTAGCTACCATTCAGCCTGCCTGAGCCCGATCACATTGGCAGTGTCCAGAGAGCCTTAGCTTAGTGTTATAAAACTGACAATACTGCCTCCATCCAAGTATGTCTGTTTGGGCCACATGGACAGCTTACCTATATCTTAGAAAGAATAATTCTTTTTATTAATTAGAATTTAGGTTCTATTGTGGGAAAGAGAGATCCCAAATAAAATGGCTTAAACATGAAGAAAGTTTATTTCTCTTTCATAAAATCTGGATGCAGACAGTTTAAGGCAGGTATGATGGTTCCGCAGCTGCTTGGAACCCAAACTGCTCCCACCTACCCAGATGTGCCTTTTCTCTTTAAGTTTCAATCCTCACTTTTCTCCAGCCCTCACTTAGTAGCTAGATTTACCAAAGAGAGTAAGTTCTGGCTGATGAGATTTGAGGGGAAATGGTGTTCTTTACTCTTGGCATGTGCCTCTGTCTCTACACTACTGCTTGGAGACAGGGGAGGGGAAGAAAATTTCATTGTTCCTGGTGGTCATATGTTCAGTTTAAAGTCAGAAGATCTATTATCATAGAACAGAGAACAGATATTGGTGACAAGTAGCAGTCTTGGGCACTGATTTTAAAAGCATTTCTTTAGACTTGCACTAATTATATGGCCTAGAAGTACAAATTTAAAGCTGAGATAAATTTAGTTTGATTTCTGCTGTCTACATCTCTACCTGTGTGAACTAGGGCAAGTTAAAATGTTCTTGAATGTTTACCTCTTCCTTTAATACTTCATGCAAAACTCCATTGTAAAATTCACTAGGTTGTATTGCAATTTACTTTGTGTCCCCCTATACTAAGTTAAGCACCCAACACATAGTTTGTACTCTCTACCTTAAAACAATAATTGGAAGAAATAGTTTTCCTAACAATTAGTTGCTCCTTCCCATCTACATTCACAAATCATTGTCTTTCATCCTTCACCTTCCCTCTTTCATATATCATTTTCTTACTTTTCAGACTGGCTATGCAGTCTGTGTGTGTAACTTTTCACATTAAACCCATTCCATTGTTAAATTTTTTTTTTACCCATTTTTATAACTTTATTAAAGTACAATTTACATATAAAATTTACTCATTTTAACTGTATAATCATTTTTGGTTATTTTACCTTGTTGTGAAACATCATCATAATTTGGTTGTAGAATATATTTTAGAATATCTTCATCACCCCAATAGAATCCTTTATGCCCAGTTACCTTTAAAGACATCTTTTAAACCAATTTCCTACTTGAAATTGTAATTTCCCAGCATGTATTATTTATATGATTATTGAGAACTCAGTGAGTGCTTGGTGCTATAAAATAAAATATAATACCTAATCTCAAGGGGCTAGCTAGTTGATAAAATAAGACCTCACTTAGAAACCACCATAAGAAAATAGGCATTCTATTTGTAAAATGGGCCAGTACTATAAAACTATGGAAACTTCTATTGTTGAGCAGATCATCGAAATTTGGAGAAATCTTTTATAGCCTATATAAATGGATTTTTTCCTCCTTCAAGTCTTAAAACACCCTTTACTAAACTGACTGACCATTGATAGTTTCCAGAAGTATAGGCTTTTGTAGCATCTTTTAAATGCCATCTTAAATATATATGTCCTTCTGTTTCTATCTATCTATCTTCTATCTATCTTTCTATCTATTTGTAATCAGAATCTACATTATAAAATTTACATCTTTCCAAGTAGAATTTCTAATTCTAAATGCAAATTATGATCACTATAATTTTTCACTTTGGGGTACTTATTGAAAAGAGTAATGTCTATTAATCTTCTCAGAATTAAATGTAACCAATAGCTATTTTGGCCTTTTGGTTGTTATTAATGGTAATTAATTGTGATGAATTAATTGTGATGAATTACTAATAGTTATGACACCGAGGGGTAAAATAATGTATTTTAAAGAGCTGCCTGTTCCTTCAGGTGTTGAGTAAAGCAATTCAGTCCTTTTTCATCAAGGAAGCCACAAACACCGGACATTCTCAGGTACCAAGTGCAGGTTACTCTCCTCCCATCCCTTTCCTAGTCTCTTCCTGAGCCTTTCTGACAGTTTTGCGATATAATTAACATAAGACATTGTTTTAGTTTAAGTATACAATACAATCAATTGATGTATGTATATATTGTAAAACGATTAACACAAAAGTTTTGTTAACAACCTTCACTAGACAGCTCTTGACATGCAAATAACGCTCAAGCAACTGTTCTCAGGCATACTTGGGTGTTGGAATAAACTGAGAGTTTAAAGAGATACTGATGCCTGCACCCACTCCTAGAACTTCTAATTTAATTGGTTTGGCATTGGGTTCAAGCAAGCATCAGCAATTTTCAAAGGGTATGCCAGTAATTCCAATGTTCAGTGAAACTACTGCTTAGACTGGAGATAAACATATTAGCTCAGAATCAGCTCTGAGGGAAAGATACTCTATACCTGATGGACAAAGAGCGTCAAGAGCTGAAGAAAGAAAGTAAAATGCAATGCCAGAGATAAACACCACCTGCCTCAAAGTGAGGGCCTAAGGTTAATCTTTGTGATTAGTGTGTGTGTGTGTGTGTGTGTGTGTGTGTGTGTGTGTGTGTGTGTGTGTGATGTGTGCAACCAGAGAAAAAGAGAGACTGACAACGAGGGAAATTTGACCCTAACACAGAGAGATGTGAGGAAGGTAGAACATAGAACTGGTTTCAAAAATATATATATTAATTATAATTGATGTACAGTGTCACATTAGTTTCAGGTGTACAACATAGTGATTCAACATATGTACCTTAAAAAGTGATCATGCCAATTCTAGTAACTGTCACAGCACATAGTTATTACGTTATTGACTCTATTTCCTATGCTTTACCTTACATCTCCTTGACTCATTACTGGAAGTTTGTACTTCTTAATTCCCAAAATGGGAACTTTTTCATCCTTCTACCAACCCCTCCTCTCCAGCAACTATCAGAAATAGAATTTTGAATATTCCATAATTTTGGACATTTGGTCAGCCTTTCTTCATCTGTGAGCAGAGCTGAGGCGGTTTTGTATGCATACAGAATAGATGTGATCCAAGAAATTTTCCTGAAAAGATTCCCTAATTCAAAAGTATGCCTCCTGTTTCATCCTTCCCATCAACCACAGTGGCTGAAAAGGTTCACACTGAGTCTTTCAGGTTAAGCTAGGCCAGTAAATCAATTTCGCGTTCTCTATTCCTTTTAGGGTATGGTGTTTTCTTTATCAAATAACACCTAGTTAGGCCTTGAACTGGTAAAATAGGAGGGATGAGCATTTAAAACGAGCCTTCTCTGGCTTTAGCTGTGAATTTCCAGAATGGCCTCAGAAAGAAGTCCCAGGAAGGGAGGGCCTTGGGTGATGGACAAATAAGCCATAACGTGAGAAAGGAATCCTAAAGAGGATGTCAAGGTGAGATCACCAGAGGTGAACGTGCTCCCTTTCCAGTTAACTCAATACTACCGTTGTAATTTGAACTAGTAAAAACCTTGCAGGTGGAGAAATGCCTCTGTCCCTGTGTCCTGATTCAGAGTCAACTGAAGATGTTCATGTTCTAAGGCCTTGGTTTGAAAATGTTCTGGCTTGGATCAGAGCTCCTTAATGACTATCCACTGACGTGGCTTTTTCTTTTTCTTTTTCTGGACATTCTGTATTGTTGTATTATTAGATCAGCATGTGGTTTGTTCCAGTTAAAAACAAAATCTGATTATGAGCCACTATGTGCTTAAATTACTGTAAGCAAATAGAGTAACTTACTTATTTTTAATCCTGGAATTGGTTATGAAGCTTATGGTTTACCTAGTTGTTTTGAAACTTCTGCTTTTTGCTGTAGCTTTTGGCCTGATGACCATTTCATTTATGAGGGATGCTCTGCTGCACCCTAGGGAGTGGAGATCCTAGACTCTCACTGTGCTACCTGTTGAGGTCAGCCTTACAGGTAGGCTGTAAGTGACCTTCACCCAGCTGCCCTGACATCAAATTTCTCCCCTGCTCCCACTCATTGGGACGTCCGAGGCTTCTATCACCCGGCCCTCTCTTGCTGTGGGTTGGTATCAGTTTAAACTTACTGAAGGAAGGGCCAAACACACATCGTTTAACTAACTAGAATGCAAGTTAGCTCATCTATTACCTAGCACGCGACTTACGAGGAAAGAGGACTTGGTAAACTTCATTTGGGCTGAGAGTGCGATTAGTGGTTAGGGAAGGGTCAGAGAACATTATATGATATGCTCAGTGACTGATATTACTATCTTATCAGTCAGATGGGGCCCAAGGTGTAAATATCAAATAGAGAAATTTCATCTTGAACAGGTCCCCGCCCGAACTTTATCATCATTTATACATTTTTAAGATACAGAGTGGCGGTGTCATATTCATTCTTTCATTTTGGGTCGCATGAAAAAGAAGAGCATGTTGCAAAATCGTTTTCATCTCCTATAGTTGGCTGTAACCCCCTACATAACCCAATTTATAGGGATTGGCCGTGAACATAGCTTTTTCCGGGTATGAGGGTTTATTGCGGGAGCGGGGGTTGTACAGATAAACCCATAAGTTTTTCGGGTGGGCACAAAAGGTTCCCACCACACTGCCTCAGAAGCAGGTCTCCTCCGGCTCCAGGGCGACGCTCACCTTGCGTTCCGAAGCTGGGTCCCCCGCCGGAGTCGGTGTTGGGGTTCTATCCGCAGCCGAGTGCTTGGATAGACATAGCGAAACCTCCCGACTCTGCCGCGCCTGCGCGGTAAACCCGCGGAGTGCTCTGCGGGCACTCTGCGCGCGGACGTCCAGCCCTCCGTGGGTCCCCGCGCTCTCCTTTCCGCGCTTCAGACGCTCAGCAAGAGTGCTCGGTGGGTGGTCCTGGCTGCTCCCTCGACCTCGAGTTGCGCGGGGTCCCAATGCACCATGGAAGCAGTTGGAGACAGGAGTAGAAAAGGTAGAAACATGCTGCAGAAACAGCAAAATAAACTTTTGAGATCTTGCTGTAGTAACTCGACCAGCGGTAAAGAAAGTGACTGAATACCTATACCAGGAAAAGAGCTTTCGGCTGGGGGATGTAGCTCAGTGGTAGAGCGCGCGCTTCGCATGTGTGAGGTCCCGGGTTCAATCCCCGGCATCTCCAAACAGCCAATTTGGGTTTTTTTCTCTAATCATGTCCCTAGAGCAAGATATTTTTCATTACTTAGAACACGATATTTTATGTTACCTGTGTATACCTGTTGCTCACATACTATAGGGGGCCTAAAAATAATATAAAAGAAAGGAACAGCGAAGCTCAGAAAAACAGCCCTTTCGATTGTTTTTGGGTACCATGGAAGTAAAAATGAAATGGAAAGTTTGTCTTGATTCATGTTTTCTTTTGCATAAAGCTAAAATTTTAATATCGTTGAACTTTTGGGTACCCAAGTCATGTAAGTAAGAAACGAAGTAAAAAAGCACTGTTGCATTGGCCGGGAATCGAACCCGGGCCTCCCGCGTGGCAGGCGAGAATTCTACCACTGAACCACCAATGCTGCTTGGCAGGTTATCTTATATAACTTACTAGAAGAAAGATTTCTATATGCACAATGATTCTTTTGTAATCTTATGGTGTTTATGTATTCAATTTAAGAGAAAGCAATCGATGTTTAAATAATTATCAAAAATATCAAGAAAAATTAACATTTATAAAAAATCTCATATTAATTTATGTCAAACTTTACGAAGAGATACTTATAAAATTGTCCTTGGTGAGGCAAATGAAAATTTTTTATATATGTAAAATATTACACAATCACCTAGACAATTAGATAATTTATAACATCTCTTCTTTTTTCTTCTTTTATTATTTTAGTTATTCAGACAAATACATGATTGTATTTGTCAAGGACTGGGAGTTGGGATTGGGATTAGGACGAGAGAGCTGAGAAAGGGAACAGGAACCTTGGATCAAATTATAAGGGTAAATTGGAACTCTGTGGTGTAAACTGGGAACTTGGAAGCATTGGTGATTCTAAACAACTGACCTAATTCTCTAAACTGGCTCTCCTTAATTGTGAATAACTTTTCAACACTAATAGCTTGAGTCTGACCCTTTACCCTCAGTTTCCATGGAAAGTAAAATTGCAAACCATACAACAAAGATGTATGAGGGAGAGAAAGAAAAATGAAGAGAATGCATTTATGGAAGTGAATCCAAATCCAGTGGATTTGGGCATCATTGGCCCTTAATCTCTGGAAGGGAAATTTCCACCAATTTGCAGCATCTTTGATGGCCGAGGAGGATTTGAGGAAATAGTATGAGAAAAAAAAAAAAAAAAGTAAATACATAGCAGTCTGTGTGCTGGGCTTTATAAATACATTATACATGGACTTCAACTTAACAGGTGAGTTCCTTAGAACTCTAAAATGTTATGACTTAAATTTTTTTTTAAATATTAAAAAAAAAAACATAACTCAGCATGAGAAACACTACCAAAAGTTTAAAACAGCTGGAAGGAATCAAATAAGTATGATCTAATGGCAAACATTATTAGTGGCCTACCCAAAGGCCATATTCCTTTCTTTCTTACTAAAGTTGAGACTACTCTACCTAGTCCCAGGGACAAATGTGGTATACTAAGCTAGTTATCCCATTTTCCTTTCCAAAGTTTGATATGGGATGGGTTTGTGACAATTCCTGCCATTGAGAGGGAAGTAAAGTTAAGGGCTTTTGGGAAAAGATGGAAGATGAGTGTTTATCTTTCCTGCCTGTAATATTGCTTTGCTATATGAGTTATAATGTTTGGAGCTGCTCAGCCATCTGGTGACTTGAAGGGAGAATGAAGATGACTCATCAGAAAGATCCCACTGTACCATCCTGGCATTTTCTCTGTTCAGACTTTTGGTTAGGTAAGATAATGAAAGATATTTCTTTATTGTTTAAGCCTTGTTGAGTTGAGCATGTTGTTACATGCAGCCAAAATCACGCAGAGTGTGTGTACCTGTATGTGTGTGTGTGTTCAGCAGTTCACACACTTTCTGACACAAGTCTGGAACAAGTCTTCTATTCTGTAGAGAACTGTTATCTTGAGGTTTGGCTAAGGCTAACTTTTTCCTAAGCATAAACGTTTCTTGGTCACGATGGTAGGAATATAAAACAGATCTAGTCAAATATTTTCCCTGACACTGTGTTTAATTTAAAGATGGATACATGACCATAGCAGGTACAATCAGTTTTCTTACCAAAATTTTTCTTTTAGAACTGTAAGCAAACATTACCTTTCTCCTGGGCTAAATAAACAGGTTGAATGTATAGTTGAGATTGCTGGTGCCATCTTGTTTTCTCAAAAGAGAGAGAGAGACAAACACTCCTCTAACATGACATTCAACTACTAGAAGCAGCCATCTGACTGGAACAAATTCTGGATTTTATATTTATGTGAGTTGGTAAGTTGTCCTTAGACAGTAAGTTATCTTTTTTTTTTTAAGTTAGTCTGAGTAGCATTTACATTGTTTGCAACTGAACAACACAAATTGAGAAACTATTTTACCCCAAACATAATAAATTGAGAGAACTCATTTCCCTAGAATGTGATGTAGGCTGAAAATATGAATGTCAAAAAAAAAAAGTTTAAAGAAATTCATCAGTGGTAGAATTAAAAAGAGACAATAAAGCCATGAGAAAAGTTTGAAGGATTCATCCCTAGTTTTTTGGAATAATGTTAATTCTGTAGCAAAGGAAGCCACTGAAGATTTTTTCAGCAGGAGAAGAATCAGAGCATTTGAAGGGATGATTTGGCAATAATATGTCAGAGAAGTGAAAGTGAGAGAAACTAAAAGTAGAGAAATTCGTCCAAGAGGTGGTTACAATGGGGAGTGGAAAAGCAATAAAGTTTTGAAATAGGATGAGTGCTCTAGCATAAAGTTCATGGCAAGGAAGAAGGAACAAAATTAATGTAGGAATCTAGTTTAAGTGATTGGGAGATAGTGCTGAGCATAGAGCCTTGGGAAGGTCTATTTTAGGGAGTTGAAGGAGGTGGGGAACCAAAAGCAGAGAAACAGGAGAGTGGGGAGTCATGGAATCTGTGGAGATATGGCTCCTTCAGGCAAGCAGAGCCCCCTCCACCTTTTCTAATTCTCAATACCATCATGATAAATACATGTATTATTATATTTCATAAATGTACTCTGTATTCATTCTGTTTCACATCAGAGGTGCTATTGCAGGAAGTGACTTTGTTATTGGTATGGTCAAGCATGGAAAGATCACAAGATGGCCAACAGTGCCTTCTGGGTGGCACTCCTTAACACTTTCCCTAGTCTGCTGTGACCCCATGCTCTGATAAGTGGCCCCCACTGAGGATGACAGAAAGAAAGAAAAGAGGGAGTGCCATAAAATGTTATACAATCATCAGTCTTAAGAAACCTGGTCATTGTGACAGCCCAATGGGGCAAGCAAGGGATTGTAAGTTGCATCATAGCACCTTGGAATACTTGCTCAAGGCACCTAGTCCCTAGTTGGTGTTGGCTTACTGTGGAAATATGGCCAGATTTATATCATCTGGAGAAAGCAAACCATTAAGAAACAGAAATAGTTCACATAATATACAGCCACAAAAGCAATGACTTTTTTTTTTTTAATTGTGAGTGATTGTATTGATTTAATACACACAGCTTATTTCTGTCCCAGGTTACAAACTAACCCTGGGGAAATGATGGAGCCAGTCATTTGGATTGCCCTTTACGGGCTGGGAATTAAATCATTACTTATTCCATTTTAGAATCACAAGTAGTACCCCAAGGCCTACTTTCCTAAGGATTAAAACCAAGTCATGGAAATGAAGAATCCAGGTATAATTCTCAGGCGCATGCAAGTGTTGAGAATGCAGCAATTTTTCCTGGTAAGCTGTCACTGCAAAATCATCTTGCTCATGATATGCTCATTCCTAGTCCTCCAGTATGTCTCAACCAGTCTACAAGTCTGATTTTCCCCTTTTAAAATGGCTCTGAGCTTGCTCTTCCTCCTCACGCCCATCCTTCCTACTAGTATAAACCCTTACTAGCTTACTTCCTAGGCTAAGAAGTGATTTCCTTTGCCATCCTGTGTGCTGCTACCAGTTGAATTTTCTCTCTTACTCTTCTTTCCCTTTCTCCCTCTGTTTCTAATTTCATGAATTTGTGAAAATCCAATTATTTTTTTATGGCTGGCTTAAAAACTAAAATAATTTCAAATACAGAGTCCTCAGGGTGAAGGAAATGTGAATATCCTTTTCTTGATACTCATCATTGGGTACAATATTTATTTGAATACTCTTGAACTGTGCTTCTGTCACCGTTGAATGACAGAAATGGCTTTCCCTTCTCTTCCCAAGGGCTCTCTCTTTTTCCTTCCAAGTCATTTGGTCTTTGCTGCATAAGTAATCTAGCCATACGCTGCAAAATTCAAAAGATATAAGAGTATGTGTTAAAAAGTATGTCTTCATCCCATCCGCCCCTATTAACTGGTTTCCTTTCCTAGAGGAAACCTCTGTCATCAATTTCTTGTTTTCCTCCACAGATAGTCTATGTAGATACAAATATGATATTTTACTTTTATGCATAAATGGTACATACCATGCATACTATTGTTTTCATTGCCTTTTTTCTTTCTTCTTCCCAGAAAAATAGACCTCAGAAAATTTGTTTCTAAATATACTTAGAACTATCTCTTTCTTTTTAATAGCTCTGTGTTTGTTTGTAACTGCCTTTACTGACTAGGAATTAGAACTTATTTATTACATCTCACAGTCACACATAATGCGCCAAAACTAAGTTTCGGAGGGATTTAGGAAATGAAGAATCCAACAGTAATGCTAAGATGCATGAAGATGGTGCGAATGTCCACTGCATGAAGGTATTGTAATTATCTTAGCCAGTTCCTTAACAGAGGACATTTAATCTGTTTCTGATCTAGTAGAAACAACACTTCAATGACTATCCTTAAACAAATGCAATTTTGCTCATGTGTAAAAATACCTGCAGGATAAACTACTAGAGGCGTAACTGCTAAGTCAAAAAGCAAATGCATTTAAAATTTTGATACATATTGCAGAATTACTCCCCAGAGAGATCTATATTTTTTTAAACATTGCTTTAATTATATTACTCTTGCTTGCAAACCTCTTTGGATCCTAATTCCAACCACATTTTCTAAAACTTGCTAGAGTCAGGGAGAAATTTATGGATGTATAACCTGTGCAGTCTCACAGACACTCGCACTTGGTTTAATGCTCTTCTGCCACCCTTTTTGAATAACGGACCCTGCATTTTCATCTGCCACTGGGCCCTAAAAATTAAGTAACCAGTCCTGCCTAGATCCTCCAGACTCCCTAAGCCCCACACCCATTTTACCCATTGTAGTCATACATTCTTACTGCTTTCTGTTATGCACAAAACAGCATGCTCATCTCATAATGGCTTCGTTTGTCTGTAACATTTCCCCTTCTTTTCTATGCATCTTTCAAAGCATAGTTTCAGCCCCAACTCTCTCTGGGAAACCTTATTCAACTTTTCTAACCAGTTTATTTTCTTTTTTCTGTCTAACTCCAAAGCGCTGCCTCTTCCACCCTGCACCTTGCTGCTTAGCAGTTCTGGTTCTGCTCTTGCATCTCTTTAATATTACTTATTAAATAAAAATATTATTTATTTTATTTATTTTTATAAAATGTGTTATTTATTTTCTCTAGACCTTAGTCTCCTTGAGTTTAAAGTGAGGATGTTATTCTAGATCACCAAGACTCTTCTCAGCACTAATAATCTGTGAGATTTTTGTATTGCTTTGAAAAATGATGAGTGTCAGGTTATAGAGAAAATATACAAGTTTGGGTAAAATGAAACATGCATTTGGATTTGAAGAGAAGTCATAGCAAAGTGAAATGGAAGATAATAGATTTAGATGGAGGAGACATTGCCTCATTAATTTTTTTAAAAGTTATCAAAGAAATTTAAGTTTAAAAAAGATGTCATTTTATACCTACTAGGCTAGGCAACATTATAAAACTGCACCATGGCAAGTGTGGGCAGTGACATGGGGACATGTGACCCTGCATACCACTTGTGGGCATGTGGATGGGTGTAGCCATTTGGGAGAGCATCTGGTACCACTTAGGCAAATCAGGTTTACATGTAAACTTCGGGTGCTTATTGCAAATAAATTTTTATGTGGGCCATAAAGGAAATTTATTGCATTGTCGCTTGTGGAAGCAACCCAAGTGTCTTCTGGAAGAGTGGACAAGTGAATCATGATGGTGCACAGAATGACTTGTAGGCAGCACATAGCAGGAGCAGATTAGATGCATCACAGAGCAACGAAAATGCTCTCAAAAACATGGTACCTAGTAAATAATATAACCTACAAAATGAGATATAACCATATAATTTATATAAGTTTAAAATAATACACCAAAAACAATACATGTTTTGTAAAGTAACATATAAACAAAAAGATGTATGTGTAACACAATATAATGGGAGGCAAAGGGGATAAAATATGAATACGGGAATAAAAATGAATAAAATGTATACATATATATGTATTATATATATATGCATAAACAAAACAACAAAGAGATATGGCCAAACAATAATAATATGTAATGAACAGAGCAGTATGATTAATTCAACTCCAGACAAATGAGCTTTTCTCAACTCAAAAAATGATCAAAAGTAAAGCATACATATTATAAAAGTACAAACAGCACAGAAAAATATAAAATCAAAAATAAAATTTACCCTCCATTCTAGTATTCTTCTCTTTTCCATTTTCTGAACCCAGTTCTTAAAATTTTCAGCCATTAATAATTTTTTGTCTACACTCTCTCTCTGTGTAGGGTAGAGATCTGCCCCTGATAATTGCAGAGTACTTCATGGTAGGAAGAAATAGTATAATTTAATCAATTCCCTATTGATGAACCCTGTTTACTAAAATGTTTCTCATTTTCTTATTGATTTTTCAGAGTGTTTATATATTAACAAATTTCATTTGTATTTTTCTTTTCTGAGCTTCTGCAATATTTCTAGTCACTTTCAAAATCTAGCTCTTAAATATTTGCTATGTGTATATTTTACTGTTACTCATATTTTACTAATACATTTTACTTGTGATCAGATAAACTTTTATATAGTTTTTTTGTGTGTGTGCGATTGAGTTTTAGTAGTCCCTAATACAATATTGGATATAAAGTCTGTGTTCACATATTCTGATTGACACTGGGAATTGCATACACAAAGTAAATTATCAATACTCATCAATATATAAGTATGTTAATATTAATCAATATTTTTGATAGAAAACTCTGAGGTTTTAAATATTTAAAAATAATCTCTGTTTCTATATCTCTCTCACATCCTAGAATGATAGCACTGAGCATACCATATTCAAACATTGTAAAATTACCCCCAATATAATAGAACATTTTAATAGTAAGTTTTAATATGTTTATCAAGTGTTATGTGTTGAATTGGGTCTGCCCACTGCAAATTTATATGTTGAAGTTCTAACTTTTAGTACCAGTGGCCTTTTTTTAAAAAATAGTCTTTAGAGATGATGAAGATGAAGTTGTAGGGTAAGTCTTAATCCAATATGAATTTGAACTTATAAAAATGGAAAATTTGGACACAGAAACAGACACACACACAGGGAGAACATCATGTGAAAATGAAAGCAGAGATTGGAGCAATGCTTCTACAAATGAAGTAACAACATATTGCCAGCAAACCACCAGGAGAGAGGCATGGAACAGATAGCCCACAAAAGGACCTACCCTGCAACCTTGATCTTAGAATTCTGACCTCCCAACAGCGAGACAATGAATTTCTATTGTTCAAGCCACATAGTTTGTGGTACTTTGTTACAGCAGCCCTAGCAAACTAAAACATCAGGTTATCTGTCAGGAAGAAGAAACCCAGCAATAAGAATATTATAGTCTTAAATTTCTGACTTGGCAGAGACCAGTATATTTGTTTATTAGTAACATTAACTTCAGATTTAGTGTGAATTTTAGCCTTAATTAGGATCTACAATTTAAGCAACACATAGCTAGACTCAATAATAATCTGATACCCGAAAATCAAGAACGTATTCAACATGAATATTTAGGAGAGAACTGAATTCCACAAATAAACTCTTTTCCAAAAGTAACATCCTAGTCACCAGAGATTTAGTTGAAGGAAGCTGATAAAAGTATTTAAGTATTTTAAGAATGTATTAGTTCCTGAAACAAATTATAGTATAGTTTCCTTAGGAAGGCATGTAGATAAAATAATCAATGACTACTTTTTAAACAATAGCTTTTTGCTTTGGATAAGTTTTTAGAATAATTTATAATCTAAATGTTTATAGTTCTATTTTTATGACTATTTTAGAGATTAGAGACATTAGGTAAAATTAATGTTCATGAAGGGTAGCAGAGAGAGGTATAACATAAAACAAGAAGAACACAAAACTTTAGGGAGAGAATAAAATGTTTTTATTTTTATTTTTTTTAATCATGCAAATGTCACTGTAAAATATATACGTTTATTTTGTCAAATACATTGTTAATCATCCTAGCTTTGTGAATTTTCTAATTTGCTCTTTTATGTACTGTGTTCATTTATAAATGTAATCCGTTTCCTAATCAGTTGTGCATTCGTACTTATGTTCGCACCCACGTGCACAAACCCACACTCACACATATACATACATGTACTTTTTTGTTGTTTGTTTCCAAAAGGAAATATAAGAAGGAGAAGCCTATATGAGACGTGTGAGAATGAGGCAGATGAAAGTAAGACATCTTTAAGTGTACATTTGTATATAGCTTTGTATTTTGAACCATTTATACTATTCAGATAAAAATATTTAATAAGAAATAATGAAGGAAGCAAAACCCAAAATTTAAAAGTAAAAAGAAACCAAGAATCCTAACTGTATATAAAACATAACCACACATACGCAAAAGAATTAACTCAAGTTACATTTAAAACAGTATTTTGACTATGTAAATTTAGTGACATTAATAAAATTGCAAAGAAATCTTCAGCTTTACATGGTAGATGTGTCATTAATAGTGGCATTGCTGTATTGATTCTGGAAACTATTTTATAGGCATTTTAAGATAGTGTAAATGAGTAATATATTGATGTTTTGTGGTACTAAATTTCTCACTTTGGAGAGGGAGATAAAAATATAGACTGGGAAAATCTGAAAAAGAACTCTGAATTGTTTAATTTGATTTGCAGATTATCACTAAAAATCATCATAATAACATGATTTTTCTTGGTTTTTGTCAACTGAAAGGACATGGAAACAATGATACTGTAGTATCCAATGATTATACCTCAAGGTTTTGTCTCTGAAAAACTTCATAATTTATTGTGATATTATGGGTGTGAGTGGGAGAAAGGCTCATTATAGAAATAAATTTATAGTATAACCACATTTTTGCAAGGAAAATAATGTATCTAATTGTAAGAAGGGGGCTGTAGGAAAGAGGAGATTATGAGACCAGTATAGTGTGGGGATAAGTGCTCACTTTACCTTTGACCAGCTCCTCGAGCTTTAATGTGTTACTTAACTTTTCTGCCTTAGTTTTAAAATCTATTAAATAGGGATAATAATAGTTTCAACCTCATTTGGTTGTTTTGAGAAATAAGTGATTTAATACATTTAAGCACTTCGAATAGTTCTTGGAACATAGTAAGAACCCAGTAAATGTTAATTATTACTGTAGGCAATTTTAAATTTTGAGTTTTTGTGTATTCATATTTTTAAAAATTCTACATGTATTACTTTTGTAATAAATATAAGAATAAAATAATTTAAAAAACATAATTATCTGAATATCCTTAATTCAGTGGGTAATTATCAATCATTAGTTTGAAGTTTGATGAAAGCAGGTCTCAAGGTCAAAATCAAGCTAGATGCTTTCCAAGAGTGTTCACCATGAAACATTTTCCTTGGTTACTTTCCCCCAGCTTCTGGTCTTTAATTTTGCAAGCTCAGAATGTCCATTTATTAGAGCAATCAGAATAAAACCACCTCTGAGTCAGAAGCACATAAAACAAGAAAGGCAATTATTTGGTTTCCAATTCAAACTACTCTGTTCTCCTTGATCAGCATTATCACTTATACATGACTAGAGCACTTTCCTTCTTATGATCAAAGCTAAGGGAAATGAAGGTGTAATTTGATGGATATTGGTAAACATGTAGTTACCGCATGGAGAATTTATTGTAAATTCAAATGCTCAGTGGCATCAGCTTATAAAATACTTCATATTTTCATCTTCACAGTGGGTATATATTCCTGTCACAGAAACTGAATAGGGTTCATGGACTGAACTCTTCATATCCTCACATGAGCTGCACATAGCTGAACTGTGCCTCTCTCTTTTAAGCCAAATGGCCCTAACACCTTCCCAGAGACACATTGCTATATTAATACAACTGGCTCTAGTGCATCTGCTCCTTGCTTAGGAGATCATTTTTTGCTGTTTCTAACATATCTTCTTTATAATTAAAATCTGTTGGATGGCCAGACAGTTGTCTCAAGGTAACTTTGAGAATATACAATGTATGGTGATGTAACAAGTCAAGCCTTCCTAACCAGGGATGGATTCTCTTCCAAGCATCTTTGTTCATTCACAACTAGCAAGTACCCATGAAAATTATAGTATAGTAGGTCATAGAAAGATCTAATTTCTCTATGTTCAAACCTGCCCACCCAGTGCCCACTCTGCTAGTGTTGGTACTCCATAGCATCTCTGCTCCCAAATTCTGGCTTTTGTGGGGGAGTGTGTTCTATTTTTTCCCTTTCCTATAGCCCCAGACTTGCTCTTGGATATAGTTCTCAATTTTTTTGCACCCTGGTACTTCCTCTTTTGGGCATTTGTCTCCTTTAATCCAAGGCTCACTAGACTCAGTTCAGCTCAGTTGCTAAGGTCCCAGATTGGATGCCACCAGACTAGAGAGTAGGGCCAAAGTGATGTTTTATTCAACTTTCTGTCCCCTCAGCATTTTGCACAAATTTAATTTTTCTTTAAGTATGTGGTAATGTAGTGGACAAATCCATCTTTTGAGTTGTTTGTAAATGTCTTGAGCTTTTTCCATCTTGGAAAAAGCAGTGAAGATGTGAAAATGAGTAAAATCTCAATAGAAACTAACAGACAACTTTGGTTGAACACAAAGAACCATTAACACATATGTTTTATTTTTTATTCATACTCATTTATTGCAAGCAACTGTATTGTAAACTCATATACTATTTGACTTTGTCTTGCTCCTTGGGATTCATGGCTATCTTATCTTGAGTTCATGTTTAAAAGGTTAATACTGCTATTAGTTACTTAGAGACATCTTTATTATTCCTCTTCCCTCTGTTGTGCGTGTGTATATGTATGTGTACGTGAACATATATGTATGTGAATTCTAGACTTAATCAGGTCTTACAATTTAAGCAATACAAAGCTAGACCCAATAGTAATCTGATGCTAGAAAGTCAAGAAATTATTCAACATAAATATTAAGAAGAAAGAACTGAATTCCACAAAAAACTCTTCTCTGAAAGTAACACACTAGTTACCAGAGATTTAATTAAAAAACAATTAGTAAAAGTATTTAAATAATTTAAATATATATATGTGTATGGGTAAAAAAAAATAATTTTTTACCCCCCAAATTATTTTGCATTGGTGAAAGAAATATTGCATTTGGTCAACTAACTGAATGCCTAACACACACAAATTATTTCCAATTTAATGCAATTTCCTACTCCCCACCCCCAATTCTAAGATTAATTCTATGTAGTGGAAGAAAAATAATAAAGTTGATGAGGATAAGTAAAACTACATATAATCTTTTTAAGAAACCAATTTTTGTTTAGCTGAATTAACAGCAAAATAATTACTGAAAACTAGAACATTTCTAGTTAACAGATGGAAAAACTAGGGCTTAAGTAACTTGCTAAAGATCCTTCATAAAGTAAGTAGTGGGATGGGATTCTGACTCCAGAGCTTATACTCTTGACAACTGGTCTATACTCTATAACAGATTTGCTATGTATTTAATTGGAAACTATCTAGTCATATTGTTCTGCATATTAAGCAATGCAGCGATTGGACATTTCTAGCAGTTTTTCTTTTAGCACCAAGTAGCTGGAAGTTATCAAGCTAATAAGATGTCTTCTACTATGACCTTAAGGGTCCTTAAAACTAAACTTGTTCTTCAGAAAAGTAAGGAATTCCAAATATAATTGCTGTATTCTGACTCCATGATCCTATATTATAGAACCAGTACATATTATTAAAATAGCATTTAAATGTTTGAATCATTGATAAAGATTCTTCCCATAAAATTCTTCATAAGCTTAAGGAATATTATGCCTGGCCAGAAAAATTCTCTGGGTGAAAAGCCAAGCCCACACAGAGACTAAGTACTTTCCTTGGGTCAGTTTACCACCATGAGTAAAAGGGCTTGCCCAAATCAGTTAAGAACCCTGGTAACCATCCAAAGCTACTCCTAGCAGTGTTGAGTATCAGAGAGATAGGCTTTATCAGTCCACCTTAGAAAGCACTGCAGATGATAGCACAAAACTGTTGTGGCATGGTATAATGGTTAAAAGTACAGAATCTGGTCAGGTTACCAAGATTTATATTCTATCTCTATCTCTAGCTCTGTGAACTTAGGCAAGGCATTTACCTCTCTGTCCCAGTTTCTTCCTTGATAAAATAGGCAGACAACTATATTTACCTAATAGCATTGTTGTGGGAAGTGAATGGGCTAACACATATAAAGTTTTCCACAGTGTCTGGCACATAATAAGCTTAGCTCAATAAATGTTAGCTATTAATAATAATAACTGAGAATCAATATTACAAAACCTACTTATAATCAGTATAAAGATGAGCAACATGGTTACATGACAAATAAATATAAAACTGAGAGAAGAAACTACATAGCAGCCAAAATATATTTTGCTGAGTTAACGAAAATGGCAGTTTTTTATTTCATCAATATTGCATAATCTTTGCTTAATCTTTTTGGGGCTATTTTAATAGAGGTAATGTCAAAATTAGTATTCATGATGGCCCTTTATGTTTATAGTGCATGCGTTGTGACAAAGTACTTTTACAGGCATTCAGCTTTGCAACAACTCTATGTAATAGGTAATAATTATTTGTTTTGCTAGTGTAGAAACTGAGGGTTAGAAAAATAGAGCTACTATTTTAAAGAGGCAGAATTGGGGCTGAAATACAGGTTTTTCATTCTAAATTCTAGAAATTTTATAAAGGGATTTATATACTCAGCACAATTAGTGAATCAGGAAAAGTATTCAATTAGATTGAGCTTGCTTCAAAAATTCAGTCACTTCTGCTTAAACAATTTGCGATGCCATATTTAAAAGTTTTGATGCAAATGCACAAATTGCTTGAAGACAAAGTTTGATTATCTTTATAATTGAAAGACAGGGTCTTGTCATTCTTGCTGTTACTTAAATTTAAAAAATATAATAAATATAAATTACGGAGAACATATTATTAATCTAGTCTCATCCTAGCATTCTAAATGAAACTGCTTTCAGAATTAATGTTTTAAAGCAGACCAATAGTTGTTGAACATAAATGACATACAGCCTACTACTTATTTATGTTTTTTATTCTTTAAATTTTACAGAAATTGAAGGCTAAATTCAACATTTCTGTAATAATTGATGCTGAAGCAAGAGAATCAATGTGAGGTCAAACATTCACATTAAAATTTAAAGCATAAGTCTACTACATAAAAGTACTCATAATACTTCTTACAAATATATCTAAATGTGTTTCTATCCTAAGAAATACATGGGTCTGGAATAGCTTAGATATCCACATGGAATGTTTTATGGAAAAAGTGTGAACCAAATGATCTCAAGTTATATTCTGGCTCTTCAACTCTGTGACATTTCAATAGCTTTAGTAGTATCATATTATTGATGAACTTTATTAAAAAAGAAATAATGTTTACATTCGAAGTGGATGAGATCTAAAAACTTTTTCAAAGCTTATTTAGTACTAGCATGACTTTAACGACTGCTTAGTTTTTATTTTTTTATTTCATTTTTTGGTTTTGTTTATTTGTTTATTTTGTTCTTTAGATTCCATGAGATCATATGATATTTCTTTCTGGGATTTATTTCACTTACTGAGTGCTTATTTTTCAGATGATTATGATTTCTATGCTATTTGTACTTAAAAATGGGGAATGTTATCAATTATTCCATATATATTCTAAATAACAATGATAGTTTCAGAAGGAATCAATGGGTCTTTTATATGTGTTGTTAAATAAGGACATAAACATATTATATAATATCTAATTAGATTCAGAAATTATGTAATTATGATGACAAGTGTTCCTATTTCCTCTATCTTGTAGACATTATAATGGCACGTGCTATTACACAACTGTGGAAGAATAGAACAAAAAGGAAGTCTAATCCTTTACTTCTCATTCATTACTTTAGTGGTACATTAAATATATTTTGAGTGCTTTTCTGTGCCATATACTCCTTGAGTCACTGAGGGTATACCCATGAACCAAACAGACAAAAACCCCTACCCTTGTGGCACTAACATTCTAATATTGAGATATCAACAAAAGACACAATAAATAAGACAAAAATGTAGAGTACTCTAAATGGTGATAAGTGCTGTGGAGAAAAATAAACCATGAAAAAAGTAGAAGGTGCTGTTCTTTTTAAAGAAATAGTGGCTGGTCCTGTGATTAGAATGGAATGAGAGAGGGGAAAGTGATAGTACATGAGATTGGGGTGATAAGAGGGTAGCTGGTGGCCATAGTAAGGACTTTGGTTCTGGTTCTGAATGTGAAGGAAAGCCATTAGAAAATTTGAAACAGAGGAATGACCTGATTTTACTTAACAGGAAGGGGTAGACCGGCTGCTGAGTTGAGAATAGAGTGAATGGGGGCAAGAAAGGAAGCAATGAGTCAAGTTAAGAAGTTATTTCTGTAATCCATGCAAAAAATGATGAAGGCTGGGACCAAGATGACAATGTTGAGTTGTTAGACTCTAAATATATTTTGCAAGTAGAATCCAAAATTGGATGCCACCAGAGCTAAAAAAAAAAGAAAGAAAGAAAGAAAGAAAGAAAGAAAGAAAGAAAGAAAGAAAGAAAGAAAGAAAGAAAGAAAGAAAGAAAGAAAGAAAGAAAGAAAATCAGGCCCAGAGAGGCTGTGGTTTGACTAAGAACAGGTGGCCTGTCACTGGCAGAGCTGTCATTGGATCATAGATCTTATACATCATCTTATATTTCCCCCCAAAATCTTACTTGTATAAAAATGGAAATAACTCATCCTTTGAAATCAGACTGGAAAAAATATCACTTAAACAAATGTGTCAGAATTCATAGTTTAAAATTAAATAATAATATTTCAGTCTCCTCATTGGCTAGGCATACTGGACAGGTTAGATCTGAATTGATTTTTTTCTGTATATCCAAGTGTTAACATCTGACTCTATTCCTTTACTTATTCATGTGTTTTAAAAATGATTCTGGGTGCCTATTAAGGTACCAGATCCTGGAGGTTAGCCACTACCTGACTCAACTGAAACCTCACCTCAGCTGTCCTCAGGCAATGTTGGTCACTCAATCTTTTGTTCTCCTGAGACACTGATACATACCTTTTGTGAAATGTTTATCATCCTGAATTACATTTATCTGTTTAATTGTTGGGTTTCCTCAAAAAAATTTAAAGAATTTGAATTCGGGATTAAGTCTTATTTATCTTTTATTATCCAAAACTAGCATAATGCTTCACACGTAGTAAGTATTCATTGAAGGATGAATTAATCCAATTTACTCAGAAGAATCTAGTTTTAGACCACCTTCTGTTTCCTCTTTAATCTCATTCTTTGCAACATGAAAGATAAATAAAAAAGACCTCTGAAAAGTTACAAAATAGTGTTTGATTAATACAAGTAATTAGGTAAAATCTGAGACTTTGTATAAAATTAAAAACAGGACATTAGATGAAAATTACTGTTGATTTGATGATTTGGGGCAAAGTCTTAATAAATAGGCAATGATTTTTCATTTGTATCTCATGTATTTAAGTACCTGAACAAGATGCTAAAAATAAGTTAAGATTTATTTCTTAATTTACCAAATATTTATCGAGCACCAATTATGTCAGGATTTCTCAAAAGCTTTTGGTTCATGAGATACTTTTAGGTGGCATGAGGATACTTAAAAATTTTAATTTATTTTGTTTATATTAAATGTTTAATTATGGAATTATTTCTTCGGAGAACTTTAGATTCGAAGTAAATTGATTAAAAAGTAAGTTAAAAGTAAGATAGATTAAAAAGTTGATTTGAGGAAAATGTCAACAATAAAGGAAGCAAAAATAGTGAGAAATGGTACTATAACAAACTCTGACATTTATTTGTTTGTTCTTCTTGTAATGCAAATGAATGACTTAAACTTTGATTGCCCAGATACCCATTTCAAAAAGGCATCTACTTGAAAGATAGCTATCTGGAATAAATACGTTGCCAATCACATGATTCAATAAAGAGCCAGGCCACCTTTGCTCACTGAGTCTCCTTCGTTTTAGAGATCTTGGTTGATTTAAATATCTGATCATGTGGGCTACCTGCTTGTTTTCTCTCCTGGAGCTTTAAATTCTACCAATTTTTCACTTCTTAAAATATCAACTAGTAATGCTAAATAAAAGCTCCATCACTGACCCTATTATTTTTTTTATTTTTTAGTTTAAGGTGCATAATTTTACAGTTTAAAAGGTTGGTCAATAGAAACTGACAAGAGAAATAAAATCAAAACCAATTTTATTTCACTTAGCATCTGTTGATCATACTTTGAGCTGCTGATGTCTTTCTTGCTGCAACCTCTCATAAAGTCATTTATACTTAGAAAAGAGTTAGAAATTGATATATAAGCAGAAGGGGATAACTAGAGAACTATTAATAGACCATTTAGATCTCATTTTTTCTTATTACTTTTCCTAGAATGTTAGTGAAGAAGTCTTATATGCCACAGGTTTATCCTTCTGGGAATTTTTAAACCCAGATTATTTAATTGATACTGGAAAGAATTTGAGATACAAGTCTTCTTTCTGCATCTTCCCAGTATCCAGTGTTATCTCGATTCTAGTTCCCCCCAAGAACCAAATGGATGGGACTTGTATTTTTCATGGGAAATGTTTTCTCTGTTGGATCTACTCACAGATTATTTATTAACAGTTAACCTACAGAACATGGCTTTTAAAATTTAATGTACATACCAATCACCCAGGAAACGTGTTATAGTGCAAATTCTGTATAGTAGGTCTGGGGTGAAGTCCAAGATTTTTCATTTCTAACAAGCACCCAGGTGATGCTTTTGCTGCTTATACAGGAACAACCCTTTGAGTGTCTATCAAAGGTCTACAGCAGAGTTATTCAGCATGTAGTCTATTCAACATGGTGCAGTCTGATAACTACCTACATTAAATTAGCTTGGAATGCTCATCAGAATGTAAATTTTTCATCCCCGACCTGTAATTACAGAGACAAAATTTATATAGGTACTCTTTACTCCTAGGAACAAGCGTTTAAAACAAGTGCTCCAGGTTATCTTTACATACACTTAATGTAAAAACAACAACTTTACATCGAGCAACTTTGTCATTCTGTACTTTTCATGGGAGGAGAGAGAGGATTGAGTAGGTGTTGGCAGAGTGGGCAAAGAGGTAACACTGATTTGCCTTTCTTGAAAATTCTGTCTGGAGTTGTGGATCATGAAAATGTGCATGCTAGCATTTCAGACGTGCCCCAATTTCTTAGAGCATGCTTACGAGTTTAAAGAAAAATGAAACAAAACTACAATGCTGACCCTTTATATCCTTTACCTAAGATTATTTGTGAGTTTCCCTTTTAAAATTACTGGTCCTTATAATCTATTTAGCCCTAAAGATGCCTTGCTTTAGAGTATGACCTCACCTCAGAACAACTTGAAGATAATGAACTCCTTTTGTTGACTTTTTTCTATCACTCTCCACCCTCCCCTCCAGCTCGAAAAATTCAGGAGGTTTTGTCTAAAAATAAATGTCAAAGATTTATTCAAGGGTCTTAGAATTTGCAAGTCAAATCTACACTAGGTAATCCTCAGAGTATTTCGAAGAGGAAAGAAAAGTTTGAGAGTTTTTACAGTAAAAAGCACACCTTTGAAAAAAGTCAGTCCTGCATTCTTAGCCCAAGGATTGGCTCAGGACAGTGATCTATCTTCTAGATGCATGTGGTCTGGATAATGAAACTTTCTTAAGCTCTATAAGTGATAGGTACAGCTTCAGCACCATATGAACATTCTTTCTTAAGTCCTTCAGACATTTATCTATGGAATTTCGGTACATCCAGGCACTGGTGCATAACTGAATGTTCAAAAGTTTAAGTTTTCAGGTTAATTAAAGGAAGAATAGAATTGTTCCTTCATGCTTCAGCCTACTTGAGTTCAATAATTTAGCAGTTTGACCACAGTGACTCTATTTTGTTTCTTCACTTTTTCCACAAACCCCTCTTCTACTTTTCTTTCAGCACCGAGTTCTGGTACCCCTTCCACTTGAATGCTTTTCTTGTGTAAGCTAGCTTTTTTAAATGTTCATCATCTTTGACTCAATAATTACACTTTAAAGATTTATTTTTTATCTTCACCAACTGGACAAGAATACAAAGTTATTTAAAGCGGTGTTATCTATAATATAGATTAGAAGTCATCTTTGTAGGTAGGTCCTTTGCATAGGAGATTGGTGGAATAAATCACGGTATATCTACCCCTTGAAATGCTATACATCCAGTAAAAATGATAATATAAATTCATGTTTATTGTCACAAAAAGTTTTTAATATTTTATTAAATGAAAAGTAATTTACAGACCATTATATTAATAATTATGATAATTTAAAAAATAAATACTATATTCAGGTCACTGATGTGATCTAATTGCTTAGCACGAAGAGCTCTTGATAAACGTCTGTTGGATGAATGAATATGTTGAGTGCTTTATATAGCCCAGTGTTTGTTCTAAGAATTGTACTTCTATCAAATCATTTATCTTTACAACACTCCAGTAAGGTAGGTATCATTACCAATATATTATAGATGAGAAAAGTGATGCTCAGAGAGATGAAGCAGATTGCCCGAAGTCATGAACATGCAAGTAGAAAGACCGGATTTTGAATGATCTGAGGCAAAGCCAATGTCTTCACATTTTTTTTTTTTTTTGGTTTTCATTATTTTAAGAAATTGTACATGTATAGCATAGAAAATATTTTTATAATGTTTATAGCAAGTTATTGACAGTGGTTAATTGTGATCTGAGTTGGTGGAATTATAGGGATTTTTTTTTCTCTATATATTTTCATGTTTCCAAAATGAACATGGATTATTTCTGTAATAAAATACCTTAATTAAAAAGGGTCTTTTGGGTTGGTTTCACCACCATCAGCAACATAAAAGGCCTCCTTGGCATTTTTCTTTCTAAAAAGAATGAATCATTCCCTTTGCCACGCTATATCAAAACACAGTTCTACATCTCTTTTTTGCTCTTTTTGCTCTATTATAGAAATTGTTGTTTCAATGTTATTCTTTCCAACTTGACTATGCTGGAAAATGTATTTTATTTATCTTTGTGTTTTTAGGGCTAATACGGTGCCTGGAGCACCAGACACATATCTAAAGAGATTCCTCTAATTGAAAAAGAACTTTAAAATAGTAAAACCACTATTCGTTATGCTATTTTTCTGTCCCCCTTTCCTTGTGCAGTAAATATTATGTGTTTGTTCCTAGTCCCTGCCATGGCAGAGTGAGTCTCCACTGCCCTTTATCTCATACCATTAAGAGCAGTAGCCACTAAGTGTAAAAAATCAAAACAAAGCACTTTCCCATCTCCCTGATGGAGTAAAAGCAGTGAAGCCCAAATAATGCTTAGTTACCAAAAGCCGCACCAGGTGTCTAATCGAAAGGGTATTGATTTTAGCTAGTAAATAGCCCTTAATATAGTTGGAACCTGGGTTGAATATGCAGCCTGGTAATTAGCTAATAAAGCAAACAAGAGCTAAAGAGAACGTGGCACAGTTGGATAAGCAGCAGCCTGTCATCCAGGAAGCTTGCCTAGGTCTAATACCTCCTCTTAGAAGGGACTCAAGTTACCTTTAGGACTCCATGCCTAGTGTTTTCAGTCATTAATAAGGAAAAGCTATGACCCTATCATAGGGTCTGAGATATAACTAAAAGCAGTTGTAAATGTTTTGCAAATATTACATGCACTAGAAATGCTTCCTGGAGACAGATGTTCCAATTTAATAATCTTAAGTGGGGAGTTTTAATAACTATTTTAGATCATTAGAATAATGTTTAGTGCTCTAGGATAATTATTAAACAATTCTCAGTTTGCTAAATCATCTGATACTCCAGAGAAATCCACAACCTGATTAATTCTCACATTATCAGCCAACTGTTCGGTGAAACTGAAAAGTGGCAGAGTCCAGTTGGGAAAAACGAAGAGCAAGAGTGAGAAAAGGACCGAGTTAGCTAGATATCATTTTGAGAAAGAAGAAAATCAGGGATGGAGGTTGAGAGAGGTAAGGTGTAAGGAAAAGGATTAAGGTGCAAAGGATCTAAATCAGAGATGGTAAATTAGAGGCTTACGGGTCAGCTTTAGCATTCAAATGCATTGCAGTAGGTCTGCACAGAGGTTTTTTTGATGCTGATTTTTATTTGTTTTTTTTTTTAATTCGATTTTTAACATTTTCTTAAGTGGAAAATTTATATACAAATTTCATATTTCTGATTGCTTTGAATACTGAGTATCTAGTAATACCAGGGCAAATTTCCTCATGACAATAATGGACAAGAGTTACATTATTTTTTTCTAAAGATTTTAATTATAAAACTATTAAGGCTTAAGGAAAAGTAGAAAAAAATAAATATCTATTCACTCACCTCTACATTCAACAATTGTTAATATTTTGCTATGGTTATTATAAAATTAAATACTTATAGCTATATATTTATATTTTTGCTGAGGCATCTTAAGTAGATATGTTACTTTATCCCTAAATACTTTAGCATGCATTTTTAAAAATAAGGAGAGTTTCCTACATAACTGCAATGTTATTATCACACTGGAAAAAAAATCATTCATAATTTTCAAATGTCCTTTTTGTTCAGTCCATATTCAAATTTCCCCATTGTTCCCATAACGTCTTTTACATTCGGATCCAATTAAAACATACCCATTGCATTTGGTTATGTCACATTAGTCACTTTTACTGTAGAATAGGCTACCCCCATCTCCCCTTTTCTTCTACAGCATTGTCATAGTCAGTTTTCATGTGGACTGGACTGCATATCGAAAGGCTCAGTTAATTCAGGTTAAATATTTAGTGTAAAAATAATTCAGAAGTCATGATGCAGACTTTACATTACATCACACAAAGAAGCACCTAATACCTGCTGTCCTAGTTTGTAAAACAAAGCCTGGTCACCGGGTTAAGGCAGAGGGTGTGGTATGCTCTGTCCTATTTGTTAAAGACACCATCTCTCCTTTTTATTTTACATCTTACTTATTTTACATCGAGCTTAATGAACTCATTTTACCTTGCCTGGAAGGTGTATGTAAATGTAGGCCTAAAGTAATTCATATGCTACAATTTGGGCTATGTGATAAGAGCATATAACACTGTACCCCTGGACTCATAGAGTGGTGCCTGGTACATAAGCAGTGCTCAACAAATATTCATTGATTGACTATAGTTAGAATGCCAGAGTCAGAAAAACCCTGAAAAAGAGTAGGATGTGAGAATAATTTTAGGAACTATGCTCCTGAACTCTGTGTGGTACAGAGAAGCCTTGTGCTCTGAGATATGTGGAGCAGATAGCAGAGGCTCCATTCCCTGGCTCTAGGGAATGATTCTTCATTTGAACTGGATAGAAATGTACAATTCCAGTAGAGGAATCAGAAGCAGAAAGAATGAATTTAAAATTCTGGGAAACTAAAGGGTATTGGTTACCTGGGCTTCACATCTATGAAGCGTCCTATCATAGGTTGAGTTTTCTGGAAGCAGACAGAGTATAATGTGCAGGTATGACTTGTGGAAAGAAGGGCACAGAAGCAGGATTTGGCAGAGGGAGAAATAGAACTGAGATGCAGGCCTAATGAAACCTCAGTCACCACCTGAGGGGCTTCTGGAGCATACACAGCCCATCAACCAATCCAGAGGAAGAACTTGCCCAGGAAAGGAATGACCTTGAATAGGGTAGCTCTCTGCAGTAGAGGCAAATTCTGAAGAGTTGGCAGCTGGACCCCACTTGCTGAACATCCCCTAGCAGCTGGCAAAGTAAATTCTGCTTGAAGAAGTATGTGGAAGGAGGGTGGTGGTATAGCAATCTGTCCACCACAGACCCCAAATTTAAAATTTTGCTCTTATCTCTAAATGAAGCTATATAGACAGTATTCCTTGCTAAACATTAGTTGGCTAATTGTAATATTTAAATTCTACTATAATTTTTTCAGCCTTGTTTTGGCATTTCTCTACTTACTAGAAACCTCAAATAATATAAAATAAAATGATCCAGGCATCTTTCAAAGTTTAGAAGGTTCTGGTATTACTTAAATGGCCCATGGGGTAGAAAATTGAGCCCATTTACATGGTTATAAATTGCTTTGGCATCTTGAATGAAAAATATCCTACAAATACCAATAATGTGCTGAAGGGCTAGCTCTACGAAGGCAGGTTGGCATTAGTTCCAGAGGAAAGTAAACAGAAAGAAGCCATATCAGTTTCCTATTGCTGCTGTAACAAATTAATACTGTTGATGGTTAAAACAGTAGAAATATATTCTTCCATAGTTCTGGAGGCCAGAAGTCCAAAATCAATATCACTGGGCCAAAATCAGGGGTCATCAGGGCCTCACTCCTTCCAGAGGATCTAGGAGAGAATCCATTCTTTGCTTCTTCCAGCTTCTGGTGACCTCTGACATTTCTTGGCTTGTGTTTGCATTACTCCAATCTCTGTGTCCATGATAACATTGTCTTCTACTATCTATCTATGTGAATTCTCTCTATTAGTTCTTATAAAGATTCATGTGACTATATATAGGATCCACCCTATCAGCATTACCTCTCTATCTCAAGACCCTTAATTTAATTATACCTGCAAGTACTCCCTCGCCCCTCCACCCCAACCCATATAAGGTAACATTCTCTGATTCCAAGGAGGCCACTCTTCAGCCTACCACAGGACGGCTTTTAAGTCTTCGCTTTTAGCTCCATAAGCCTAGAGACAATTTGCTTTTCATCTTGCTGAAGATCAGGACAACATAAGTTGTGTCTATGGTGAGCACAGTGATAGAAAAGTTGGAGTTTCCCCCTGCTCTGCTTTGAGACCCACTTTAAGAAAGCTATCTTTGTGATAGGACTATGCTCTATTTTAAAACCAGAGAACAGTTAGGTTATAGTGAAGAGCACACACTCAGGAAAATTTGCCTTCCTCTATATTTGATTATTGAAATTTATTTTTAGAAATACATTACTCTACATTTACTAGAAAAAATTTTTTTTTAGATGCTCTGACACCAGTTTCTAGCTTCTTATCACATATCAAGTTGTCTTAGTCCTCAGAAACTTGGCCAGGGTTAAGAGTTAGGCAGGAAGAAAAGGAAATTATTTAGTGTTGTCTAGATAATAATAAATATAGACTTTCCACTAAATTGTCAATTTTCTCCTTGATGAAGATTCCATTGAATCATTCTCTCCTTCTGTTTCATAGCCCTATCCCCACCCTGAAGAGGTATTTCAAAAGTAAACTTCAGTATGTAACTCAAAGGTAACAAAACAAAGATTCTTTCTTTCTCCTTTCTTTCTTCCTTTCTTTCTTTCTTTCTTTCTTTCTTTCTTTCTTTCTTTCTTTCTTTCTTTCTTTCTTTCTTTCTTTCTTTCTTTCTTTCTTTCTTTCTTTCT
>PVKZ01003576.1:10022-63121 GCA_004027375.1 Macroglossus sobrinus
AAGGAAGAAAAGAAGGAAGGGAGGGAGGGAGGAAGGAAGGGAGGGAGGAAGGAAGTAAAAGAAAGCTTTGCCAGGCTCTCAGAGACACAGACATCACGGGCAGATTTGGAAAATTAACCAAGAGAAGAAGAATATTTTCTTTCTAATTTCCCAGAATTTATTTTCAGTTCTTTATAGGTCAAATGATTGTTAATAAATACCAAAGGAATAGTTAAAAACAAACAAACAAAAACAAACAAACAAATAGAAAACCACTTTCGTCAATTCAGGCTAGCGGTCTAGAGCTATGGAGACACGCTAACACCCATCGCTGTGGGCACCAGTGTGGGGGGATGGGACAGACCCCCTCTCAGTAAGTGACAGGAGGGGAAGGGGAAGACTTGGCTTCCGGCCGGCCACGTGGGGGGTGGATGCAGACGGCGTCCCGGGACGGAGCGTCACCCGCCCAGGCGCTGGGGAACTGGCTTTCCCGCCCCAGAGGTCCTGAGACACCCAGGCCCGGCTCATGCCCGCGGCAGCCCAGCCCTCCCCCTCGGGGCACCGGCGTCCCTGCAGGCTCACACGCTGACTGGGTTCACAGGTCACCGCAGTGCCCTCCGAGGTCACCTGCATAATTGCCACAAAGAAAACAGGCACTTTCTGGCCTTAAGAGGCATCTGAGGACGAGTGGACCCTCGTGCTCCAGTACAGGGGGCCCCCCTCTGCGGCCGCCGAGGGCGGGCACCGTGGTCTGTGCCGGCAGGGACGGCGGTGAGGACTCGGCCGGGCCCTGCTGCAGGGCTCAGCCCGGGGGGCCTCGAGCGTCACCGCTGAGACGCGGGCTGTCCCCGTGGGAAGCCGGACTGCCACGGGCCCCCTAGCTGCCACCTGCCGGGTGCAAGCAGCTGGGCCGGGCAGGCCCAGGCAGACACGCGTCTTTGCGGGGGACTTTGATCACACACATCGCCATCGCTGGGGGAAGGCGCATTTTATTAGTGACAAACACCCACGGGTGAATCTGTTCCGTGTTTTCTCAGAGCCGCGTAGCAGCTCCGCTGTCACACGCGGAGTCTGGGGACGGGACCGCCAGCCCCCCGTGCTCGCACGGACTCACACGGCGCCTGTCGCCGTGGGTCTCCCTCCGGAGCGGGTTTCTGCGGGGTGGTCCAAGGCTAAGTGATTTATTCCTTCAGGGAGACGGCGGCACAGCCGCTCCGTTCTCTGCAGAAGAGGAAGGGGCCGGGGACCTGGCCGCGATGCTCGCCGCTTCCAGGGCACAGAAGGGCGCACGCATTCCCGGGAGTAAAGGTACCGGACGGGCCCGTTGCGGGTTCTCGCGAGGCGGGCCGGGGGTCCGGGCAGCTGGGGGGCGGGAAGGATGGGGGCGGGAGCACCCCGATCTCTGTCCGGCTCTGCAGACTCCCAGACGCGGTCCGGGAAGCGATCCACGCCGGCCGGGACTCGCGTCTCCGCGGGAACGTATTTACGCAAACTCCACACACTGGGAATTCTCACCAACGGAGAAGCCGGGAGGTTTAATGGTATATCCTGGACGAATAACAACACAATAAGCTTAAAACAATACATTTCAGCGGAGGAAAAACAAAGACGGGAGGTCAGACGGTATCTCGCCCGGCATTCTGAGGAGGCTGCCAATTGTTTGGATAAGGCACAATGGCAAAGCCTCTTAGAAGGTTGTTAAGTCTTTATTCAGTGATACATTATCATGCATATTTCATAGCGGGGATTACTCAGACAGAATTGTGTGTCATTTTTGTTGTATGTCTTTATAATTACACCTTGAAGCCACAACTAGGTTTTTTTTTTTTTTTCCTCCTTAAACTACATATTCATGAAAAGCGGACTTGTAATTTGATAAAGGGAGCCTGTGTTCCCGGCCCCATTCAAACGGCATGGCGAGGCAGAATTAAAGCCGGCATCTGTGTTCCCGCATTAATCTCCTCAAGCACATCCCAGCTGCTTGATGTGCGGGAGGCAGATAAGCCGGGCGAACGGACGGGGCGCTGCCGGCCCAGACAACTCTATTATTGGCTTCATAATTGCTTAATTAAACTTTTGTCACTAATCATTATGAGGGCAATAGAGCTGTTCTACTGGCTTCTGTTAAGCAAAAATCAATAAACTGTTGGAGTTAATTTCGCCGTATTTTTTGTCCTGCAAATGAAATTCATGGCTGCCGGTTAGTGATCTGTGTGGCTGGCGCCCCACTGATAGGGGCAGCCATCACCATCTGAATTGCGGGTATTCACTCGCACATGAATATAGACAAATGGCAAACATAAATCTCCGGCATGAAGTACACCTTCTATCCTTTTATTACGGAACAATTGACCCATCTAAAATGAATTCTAATGCCAGGAAAGCGTTTAGATTTAAATTACACCATGGTCTTCTGGATCTGAAAGATGGTGGCATAAAAAAGATTAATATGCTAATTATTTTTCTCCTTATTTTTTTTCCCCCCTTCGACATCCACGGTGGGGTATTGTGAAGCGTGTAAATAAGATGACTGTTGTGTCAAGAAATGGCTCCCAGCCACGCCGTCTTCCGTCGCGATTTCATTTGTGTATTCAGAACCTCACTCCAGACTTTAACTGTGTTTGCAATAACACTTTATTTTTCACGTAATGGTTTCCTTTCACAGAGAATTCCGGCGGGGAGTCAAGCATGTTTTGGTTTATCGGAATAGATTTAATGGTATTATGAGTGATGATGTGCTTACGCGAGACCGGATTTATAAATTCCCGTCAAACTTTGATTTCCTCCCCCTCGCCTCCCGCCGATGGGATTGACCCGAGGTGGCGCGGTCTCTCCTTCTGTCTTCCGTAAGGGCAGGGACGTGTCACCGATGCATCACGGGCTCCCCGGGACCCGCCCACCCCAGCGCCTGACATTCTCAAAATGAAAAATAAACAGGCAAAAACCCCCCAACCCGGTTCTCCACAGCCTCAGCCCGGCGAGCGGCTGACGCTGACAAGCTCGGCTGTCCGAGGGGCAGGGGTGGTGGGAAGCATCTGTCCGCACTGTGTCCTCTGCAGAGCGGCTGGGACACTGCTGGTGACCAGCACGAGAAAGAGGGGACGGGGAGGGGGGGACCAGGTGGGGGCTTCTCTGCCCCGGTGATTTTGGTGCCGTTCTGGACGTGGGCGTCGTGTCCCCTGCAAGCGCCCGCGTGTTCACGGCTGCGAGGCCGGGGGCGGCCACAGGTGAAACGTCGGAGGCCCCGCTTGCCGCCTGGGGCGCCCGGCGCTCCTCGTGGAGCCCGTGACACCTCCGTGGCGATCTGAGCCGGGAGAGCCGAGGGCAGCAGTGGAAAGAAGACGGTTTTCTCCTTGAAGAGGCGAGAGACCATGCGTCCGGAGTGATTTGCTGCCACGTGTACTTAAAAGAGGAGAAAATTCCCGTCACGTTATGTCTTCAAATTGTCTTACGATGCGTTGTTATTCCTCCTCATGCAGCTCTTCTTCGGCGGTGGGGAAGGTGCCGGACGGTGTGCGACGCGGTGGCCGACGTTATCTGGGCTCGTTGCTTGGCACACGCGTGTGTAACGCCCTGCACGCTGCCGGCGTCCGCGGTGTCTGTCCACACGGTTTGAACGTAACAGGTGTTCAGCTAACGCCATGTGACAAACAGGTAAATACGGCAGTGGTGGCTTCCTGTCCAGCGGGGTGTGGGGACCCACCACTCACAGGGAGAGTTTCCCTTCTCTCAAACCCGAAGTGTAATCTCCGGCGGTCCAGGGTCAGGGCGGCTGACACGGTGACACTAAGAATCCGGACAAAGAAGGGAAAGGCGTGTGACCTCACTGCAGACCACCGGAAATGGGTTTCCTTCTCCGTTAGGCCTGAACTTGCGTCTTTATTCTTAATTATTCTGTTTCTCCTGGAGGATCCGCGTTTTGTGCGTCGGCACGTCGCCGCCTCACCATAATTAGTGTTGCTGCTTACGCCGTCTGCGGGGCTGGCGAGGGCTGGGGCTGGCCAAGGCTCCTTTAACCGGAGACGTCTGACGTCACGAGAGCAGTCCCGGGGACACGTCTTCTTGAGCCCAGAACCCAGGCCCACCGGATGAGAGGCCCCCCCGGAAACACTGTTGGAGGCCACGGGTAGATTAAAGAGGCTCAGCCGAGCTCGTTGGGGTTCCCGAGCACGTCGGGGTTCCCGTGCACATTGGGGGGTACCGTGCACATTGGGGGTACCGTTCACGTCCGGGTTCCGGTGCACATCTGGGTTCCCGTGCATGTCGGGGGTCCCGTGCACGTCGGGGTTCTCGCTCCCGCCGCCGCGTTTGCTGCGCGCCGTGACGCGCTCGCAGCGTGAAGCACACTGTCCCCTGTGACCGGAGGACAGTGTGTAAACGCCTGTGAAATCTTCTCGGTTATGCGTCTCCGGAGTCGCAGCTCGCGCGTTGGGCGTGCAGGCGGTGTTGCGGTCAAAGCCGGGACGGCGCGTGGGACCACCCGGCGGTCCTCCAAGGACCCCCGCACGTGAGAGGGGTCAGGCGCCCGTGGGCGGGGTTCGGCGCCCGTGGGCGGGGTCACAGCGATGCAGGTGCCCAGGCCGGGGACATGGGTGCCGGCGAGGACCCCAGCCGGCTCGCGGGAGCACCCTGACCGAGCTGCCAGGGGCCGGGGAGAGTCACGCACACACCGCACGAGCACCCCGCGCTCCCGCGTGGCGAACACCCCCCTCGGCCCCCGCACCGGGGCCTGGGGCGCGCCGCCCTGGAATGTGGGCGGATGCGCTCTGGACACTTCCTTGGGATAAAAAAATACATGCGCTTTCGTCTTTTACCAAATTCAGCATTTGAAAGCGTTTGAGGCCGCGCCATTCCTGGTCCTTGTTTGCTTCCCTTTACGAGTGCCACATGTCCCCCGGGTGCTGCCCATCCCTCGGCAGATGACACTGATTTCGATTTATCCCAACAATATTTCAGGGTTCTCCCGAAGCTCGGTCGTGCCCGTGGCAGCGGGAGGGGCGTGACCGCAGGCGAGGGAAGCCCGCCGTCCACGCGAGCGCGTTTGCGCGCTGCTCGTTTGACCCTTACACGGACCCGTCCATCCCGCGCCCGGCCGGGTCCATGGTTTCCATGACGACCCCTGGGCGCATCATTTAAGGACCCGTAGTGTCCGTGGACAATTAAAATATGACGTCCTCCACTTCGAATAGCTTATCTTGCCTTCCAGAGTCAAAAGAGACAGGGAACTAGAAAGGGCGGGGGAGAGAGAGTATTTAAATATATTTTTAAAAATGAGACCACACTCACACGTAAGTACATCGAGTTTAAGTGCATCAGAGAATCCTCTTAAATGTGACAAAGAACAACACATTAGTTCAGATCCCTTTTGCTGCTTATTTCACTTTAGTTTTCGATATCTAGGTTTTTATTTTCTGTTGAAGCCGGCAAACGTCCTGCCTTCCGGGACTTAACGCCTCAAGCAGAATCCGAGAGTCACACTAGAAAGCAAACACCTGTCAGGGACGACGCAGAGAAAACGGGGTTCCGCGGGGCAACGGCCTGCGCGTGCGTGCGACCCTGCCCAGCAGCCGGGGACCGTGGCGAGTCCCCAGTCACCGCGCCGGACCCCCGGCCACAGGGGACCTCCGGGCGCCCGCCCAGCTGCCCCGCGCCCGCGGCCCCGAGCGCGGGGGGCGCAGCGGGCGGGGCCACCCAGGTGTGTCCCGCGTCCCCATCCAGGTGTGTCGCGTCCCCCGGCCCCGCCCACTGCCGCTGCTGCTGCACCTGCGCAGAACCGCGCTCTCCAACACAGCGCGCGTCCGAGTCACCGGCACCGGGGTAGCCACGGCAGAGTGCCCGGCCAGGGCTGGCCTAGCAGGGGTCACTCTGTCAGGTGCACACAAATGTGCACCTTTTATATGAGCACCGTGCCGCGCAGCGGGGGCTCATACAAAACCACGTCGAACGTCAAACAAGAATTAAAAAAAATAAAAATGTATAACACGAAATAGTACGTATCTTAGGAAGACCCGGGGCTGCAGGCGTAAAAAGTAAGAGCATAAGGGATTGTACACTGACAAGGTCCTTGCAATCTCTGAGGTCGACCACACGTTGACTCTCCTAAAATAAAAAATAAAATAAAAAAAAAAAAGCTAATACGTCTCCTATTACTATCCTCTCTGGTAGAGAAAGCATTAGCTGTTCTCTGTGGAAAGTATTAAAATAAGGAACAGCAAAATGAAGAAGATTAGAACCACTCATAACCCCCATCCTGGAAATACCCGCTGGGAACATTTGCACGTAGGGTCTTGTGTGGCACAGGCACGTGGCTCTGTGTGTGCACGTGTGTGTGCGTGCGTGCCCATGCGTGTGCGTGTCGTGTGTGCGTGTGTGCGCTTTATAGGGGAGGAAGCGCAGCGTCCACATCTGTGTGCGTCCCCACACCCACCTCGGCAGCATGCGTTCATTCGGGTGTCCTCTCGGAAGGCCTTTGTTTAGTGAAAGCATCCGAACAAGCAGATTGAAAGTTCTACTTTGTCTTACACTGGGACTTCCTCCTTATCTGAAAAGAACAAGTGCAGTCCTTGGGCGCGTGTGACGCCAAGGAGTTAATTAGGCAATGTCCCCGCGGAACTGACTCACCTGTGCAGGATGAGCCGCCCCGCCTTCGCCCGCGGCCCCTCGCTGCCGGGCCCCACGCGCATGCGTGCCCGAGGAGCGGACGCCCCGTCCGTCCGCGTCAAGAGTCCAACGTGTCTTTTCTTAACCTGCTGGTCACAGACAAAACTTCTAAAGCAAGGCCATACACGATGCTTTGACCGGACACGGTTGTTTGGAAAATTATTCCTACACGAATTTCCTAACCAGGTCTTGACCCCAATCAGCAGCATTTGTCCCCTCGTAATGAGGTGACGACGAGGGGTAGGTGCGCCATTAGGAAGTGTACCCGGGATACTGTCACAGCTCACGGGCCACTTGCTGCTTATATTTTCATAACTTACCGTTGGGGAGGATTTTGTCTGCAGCAAAAATTGTCACCGCCGGGAATGACAGCCGTCGCGCTGTCCCCTCCGAATATGCTGTCAGGGCTTGTGGCTGGGGCGATCGCCGTGGAAATTATTGACGCGGTCACTTGGAGAAGACAGACGGCTGTCCCTCTGCCTGCCAGAGTCTCCCGCCTGGCGTGACGGTGGGAGTTGTTATTTTTATGACAATTTCCTATCCCGATGAAATATTAGGAACAAATTAAAAATAATTGGTTCTGGCCTTTTCGCTTTCCTCAGCCCAGGAGCAGAGGCAGGGGGACCTCGGGAAGGCGGGCGTGAGGAGGGGGTCGTTTTAGCTGGCCGGCCTCGGGCTGGTGGCCACCCCACCAAGGACGGGGGACATTCTCGTTAAATGGGACAGTAATTCAGCCGCCCGCTGCTGGCCTCCTCTCTGTCCGTCCTCACTGCTCTTTGGCGTAAAATGAATACACAAAATCTGGACCTTCCCTGGGTGTCAGCTGCTGGATAGACAGTGCTGGTTTTATTTTGATTTTTTTAAATTTTGGTTTTATTTTGATTTTTTCCCCCATCACATGAAAATCTCACGTAGTCTCCACAAGGAAGAACGTGTTTTAAACCCGTGTGGTGTGAGGACGACTTAGGAGCAGCGCGACCTCTGGGAGGAGGCGGGGGGGGGAGCGGGGAGGGGCGTTCCGTTTCCTGTGGAGCAGGGTGACATCCCGCCGGGGTGCAGGGCTCAGTGGGGACCGGAGCCCCGGGAGGGCTGTGCCCTTCGTAAAAACCGAGACAAATTTACAGGGTGGTGATGGGGATTCTGGGCTAGAACTCTTATTCATTCATTCATTCATTCATTCATTCATTCATTCATTTTTAGTGAAGGCCAGATTCTTAGTGCACTGAAAATACGTCACAGGTAGTTTTCACAAAAAAAAAACGCAAAAGGGGCAGCGTCTGGGAGGAGAGGGGCGTTTGGGCTGCAACGTGACAGTTCAGGGGTGCTCGGGACAGGGGGGTGCGGGCGGCGGCTCTCGGTGTCCGCCCCTCCCCGTCTCCGGAGGCGGTTGGCGCGTGGTCTCGTGCCCTGAACAAAGCCTTCCTGCCGCCCGCGGAGGCCATGCTGCTTCTAGAACATTCCCGAGGCGTCGCAGGGTGAGGACACGTGATAAATGCGAACACTGTCCGTTCCATCCCGCTGTGGGGCTCGAATGAAACGCTAGCCGCGAAAGAGAATGCGCCAGCAACGCCCGCTGCAGGTGCCCTTACCGTGGCCGCACCGGGCCACAGTCGTGCAAACAGCGAGTGTGTCACGAGACGTGTGCAGTGAGGCACGCGCATCAGGTGTAAGTGGCGTCATGGGGGGGAGGTGGCTCCAGGGGACGCACGCTCCTCAGACCTCACTGCGAGACCTCACCCGCACGTGTCCAGGGCTGCGTTTGCGGATGTGGGGGTCGGCCCTTACGGTTCTGAAATGCTTGCAGTTCTCAGCTCGGTGGTTCTGAAAACCGACCGAGTTTCCTCTCAAAAGCACCGTGGCCTAGCCTCGAGCAGACGTCACAGTCAGCGCGGGTGACAAGGAGCGTCACGGGTGGCTCCCAGCCCGCGCCTGAGTCCCGGTGCCCGCACCCTGGTTTGGGGGGCATCAGGGCTCCCTGCTCTTCCACAGAGACGGGGTGGCCATTGGGGCTGCCGTGGGTGGCTTCAGGGTGTCGTCAGCGGTCTCGGGTGGGACTCAGCCTCTGGCCGGGGGCGGTGATGGGGTCCGCAGAGGGCCCCTGTGGCCAGGTCTCCGGCAAGCGGCCACGAGCTGTGTCCATGCAGAGCCACCGCGGCGGCGGCGGTGGCGGTGGTGGCCGTGCGCAGAGCCCCCGGCCGAGCCCGCCCCTCCCTGGGTGCGTTGCCCGGATCGTGTGGTGATGAGACATGAAGACACAGACCCGAAGCTCAGTACGGTGTCCGCGAGACGCCTTCTCGGGGCCAGAAACCTGTTTATTATCGTAAGAGAACTAAGCTGATTTCTTAAGCGGGCAGACAGGCGTCACCGCTCTGCTGCGGGCGGTCCGTGGGCTTCCGAGTGACAGGCTGGCGCTTGTGCCTGGGCAGTGGGCGCGTGGCGCTTGCAGCCATACTGTGCGTGTGCAGGGGACGCACGTGGCCTGTCTGCCAGACAAACACCCCAACAAGTGCGGGTGCGCATCCAGGCCCCCGAGACGCGCAGGGCCGGGGTCTTCCGGCGGGACGTGGGAAGACGCACGCGCCCGGCTCCTTCACACAGAATCTCCTAATGACGGTCCGTGTCGCCCCGGATCTCCGGGCTCCCCCTGGCTGCTGCTCTCCAAAGCCTGTCTGCGCCCGGGGGGCGGGGCCGCGTCGCAGGCTCGATGCCGGGGGTCCTGCCGCCGGGAGGCAGAGCGGGGTGGGGGGGCTCTCCGGGCGGCTGCCTCGGTTTCCCCTCCAGCCCGCCGCCCCGGAGTCGCCCCCCTACAGAAGCTGATCCTGTACGAGGCCCAGCAGTGGGCTCGGGGCCGCTTCGCTGAGAAAACGCCATTAAAAAAAAATAATAATCACCGTCTTTGGAAAGCCATGCGCGCAGAGGAATTCGAAAGCATCCCGCGGCCCCTCGGGGTGGGCGGGAGCTGCAGGGATGACGGCTGCACCTCGGTCACCTGGAAACGTCCCCCCCAGTGGCCTCCTCTCCCCGCGGCGGGCTGTCCCCCGTCTCTGCGAGGTGGGGTGCACGCGGATTCTGTCCCGGGAGACTGTGCCGCCCGCTCGTCCACCCGGGAAACCGCACAGACACGCGATGGAAGCCGCCAATGTTAACGCTGGTTCTCAGCCGTCTTCTCTATTACAACGCGCAAAAACCGACTTCACGACCCGTCACTGCAATTGCCAACAAATTAAGAGACTCGCCGCTATCACTTAGCTTTCTCTGAATTCCGCAGGTCGATATATTTATAGGCAATAATTTGTTTTTCAATTACATTGAAAATACGCTGCCGTGCGGGTAGATGCGTATCTGTGAGGCCTCTCCGTGCATTTGCAGACAGCTAGTGGCAGTGTGAGCTGTGAGGGTCTCGCGTACTGCGGCCCGGAGCGCTGGGAATACGATTCCAGCCACGCATGCGACGAGGGGGTGGCCAAGATTACGACAGAAGCTTTACTATGTTGCATATTTTATTCGCCTTTTGAAGCAAAACGGTATGTAATTTTTAAAAGTGGGAACATATTCTCAGCGGGCGCATGGCTTAAGGGTTCCGCTGGTTAGGGAATTATCGTAATTAAAATTATTTATATGGGCTGCCATCAATTTCTGGTTTTTTTTTTCCTGGCTTTTGTTTCCTTTTTGGGGGGGGTTACGGGGAATCGTGTCCATTCACTTCCGTGGATGGATCGAGCAGGCATCCCCACGTGGAGAGAGTCACACGACCCTCGCCCCTGGTTATTAGCTGGCCGCCAGCTGTGTGCACGGCGGTTTTTAGCATCCGCGTTGTCGCTCCCCTGGGTTAGGGAGCCACGCGGAGGGGGGGGGGGTTCCGGCCGGCCAGACGGGCCGGATCTCAGCTCCGAAGCGCATGGCTCTTGCCCACCTCTGGCACTGGGGCTTCCCGGGCATCTCCCCACGTGTAATTCCTACCCCTCTTATGGCTAAATCGATGCGAAGCCCACGTGGCTTCTTGCGCCTGAATGATGCTGCGTCGCTTCAGGTAGGCGCATGGATCCCTTATGGTGGAGCTGGGGGATAAGCAGGCAGATGAAGCGAGGCCGCCGGCCTGCACCTCTGCCTCTGCTGGGGCCCTGACACCGGGCGTCCCCGCTGCGAGCAAGGGTGCTGATTCCACCCAGGCCCGGGGCTGGGTTTTGTCTTCTTTCCTTTTGTCCTAGAGATGGCTGCCTGGACTTCAAAGGATGCTTTAAATCCGAAACCCCTCTCCATGGCAGAAGCCGGGGTTAAAAGACGGGGGTTACAATCAGTGACAGTCCTGCGGCGGCTGCCTGAGCTCCTCCCCCCACGAGCTGCACCACAGTTAACGACGCACACGAGCCCACCAGCGTTTCCCAGACAGCGAGCGGTTAGGGGTTCGCACGGGAACCCCCACACCCGGCAAAGGCCCGCACAACCTGCTTCTGCGATTGTATTTTCTCTCCCCCCAAAGCCTCGGGGGGCCCAGGGTTCCCCCCCCCCCGCCGGCATGCTGCTTCTGAGGCACGCAGCGACAGCAGACGGGGTCCGCCCCCAGCCCCGAGCACCAGGGCTACCTGCCGGCCCCGCGTCCAAGCCCACCCCTTGGACCCGCTCGACCCCCTCGGCCAGGGGCAGCTCGCTGGTGGCCGAGCAGAGCTTGCGGGGGGAGGGGGGGAGCATGTATTCGCCCTCTGGCCAGTTCGTGGGTCAATGGCTGAAAGCACAGTGTGAGCGAAGTTCGGGGATTGTCGTGTCCGTGTGACTTGTCCCATTAGACACAGGCTACCAGACCCTGTCACCTGTCACCAGTCACTTCTGAAGCATGAGCATCTTTCTTCTAACGAGCCCGGTGCCCCTGCTCGTTGTATCTTTGGCCTTTTGAGCCCCGGTTTCTGTGTCGAGAGTTCTACCTTCAACCTTCCCCCTCCACGCACCTTCCTCCCTACACCCCACCTCCTTACCCTCTCTCCCCAGACACCTGTGTCCCCCACTCCAGGGTCCTGCTCCTGGTGTGACTCGGCGTCCCCACAGCCCTGCAGCAGGCGCCTCGTACCCCGGCCAGCATCGCTTTCGTCTCCTCATCGTCTGCAGAGCTTTGGCATACGTTTCGCTCTGCTGAGCGGTGTGCGTGCGCATGCGTGTGTGTGTATGTGTGCGTGAGTGTGTGTGTATGTGTGCATGTGTGGCGTGCACGTGTGCATGTGTTTGTGCGTGCATGTGGATATGTGCATGTGTGTGTGAGTGTATGCATGTGTGCATGTCTGCATGTGTGTTTGTATGTATATGCAGCATTACGCAGGTGCATACGTGTGTGTGCGCGCATGTGTGTGTGCGGTGCGGTGTGCGTGTGTGCATGTGCGCATGTGTGTGCATGTGCATATGTGTGCGCGTGTGGATGTGTGCATGTGTGTGTGAGTGTATGCATGTGTGCATGCGTGGCGTGCACGTGTGCATGTGTTTGTGCGTGCATGTGGATATGTGCATGCGTGTGTGAGTGTATGCATGTGTGCATGTCTGCATGTGTGTTTGTCTGTATATGCAGCATTACGCAGGTGCATACGTGTGTGTGCGCGCATGTGTGTGTGCGGTGCGGTGTGCGTGTGTGCATGTGCGCACGTGTGTGCATGTGCATATGTGTGCGCGTGTGGATGTGTGCATGCGTGTGTGAGTGTATGCATGTGTGCATGTCCGCATGTATGTTTGTATGTGCATGCAGCATTACACATGTGCATACGTGTGTGCGTGAGTGTGTGCACGTGTGTGCATGTGCATATGTGCGCGCGTGTGGATGTGTGCATGTCTGCATGTGTGTTTGTATGCATATGCAGCATGTACGCATGTGCATATGTGCGTGCGTGTTTGTGTGTATGTGTGTATGCATCTCTGTGTATGTGTGTGTGCGTGCGCATGTGTGAGTGCACATGTGCATGTGCGTGTGCATGTTTGTGTGCATGTTTGTGTGTGTGCGTGTATGTGTGTGTGTGCACGTGCGTGTGCATGTGCATGTGTGTGTGCGTGCACATGTGTGAGTGCACATGTGCATGTGCGTGTGCATGTTTGTGTGCATGTTTGTGTGCATGCGTGTATGTGTGTGCGTGCACGTGCATGTGCGTGTGCATGTGCATGAGTATACGTGTGCATGTGCGCGTGACACGTATGGATCGCCTAAGCTGAGCCTCTGACCATCCGGCGCCTCTGGGAAGAACCTGTTACATCGCGTCTGCCTGATTTCCTCCAGGGTGAACCTAAGGCATCCCCTGCTCCCAAGAATTCCTCCGTGGACTTATTCTCCTACGAGATGAGGGCGTCCGGGAGCCAGGAGGGCCGCGCTGTCACCGCGCCCGGCCACTGTCCTCCCCGGCCCCTCTGCGCCGGCACCGCCACCCACGGGCACGCCGCCCCGCTCGCCGCGGCCCCCTCTCCCGCCCGGCTGCACAAAGAGCCGGGGCGCTCCCGGCCGGGCGCCGCGGCGGGTCGCCCCCAGCTGCTCCTCGTCCCCAGTAATTAGCCTGTGATGGCTGCCGCCTCTTGTGGCTTTCCCTGCGAGAGACATTTGACACAGCAGACATCAGAGGGATTTTTCAGGAGGCTCTCGTGGCGTCCGAATGGCTCTTAATTAACCACTTAGGTGTCCTCCTTCCCTCCCCCCGCCCGGCACCTCCCAAATGGCAGGGGCCGCCCCCGCAGACCCCCCACTCCGGGGGAAGCGCGCTCTCAAAAGCGCTTGTAAATGAAGGCGTGTGTAAATTATTTTTAATGATTCCCTCCTGGCACGCCATTATGTTTGGAGCTGCACACAGACGCGCGGGAGCCGGCGCGCCTTCCGCGGGGTCAGCGGCAGCCCGTAAACGGCTTATTAATTAGCGCGCTGCTTTTCCAATCGCTGAGAGCTCCGATGCGTGGAGCTGGCTGGACGCGTAATTGTGCGGGATCCGAATAATAAGCCATCTCCGGGCTCCTTATGCAAATTGGCATATTATAAAATCATTACCTAGCCAAACACTGAGTTTTTAATAAGAATGACAATGATGAGTTTTATGATAATTGACACTCGAGTTCTAATCTCTCGGATTTCTATCATTTGGGTGGTTAAAGTGGGCTTCTAATTAAATGTCGCTTAAAATGCAAAGGGTTGTTGAGCAGTTCTGTGCCGTCCTTCTAGCTGGAATTAGCTGCTTCTTCTCTTTGGTCGCAGGAAACAGGCCTTCTTGGTAATAGATACGTGACACTGTGTAACACTCGTTCAGAGAGATGTGTCACCGTCGCTTTCGTTTTTTTTTTTTAATGAGCGTGATTTTGATGATGATACAGTGTCAACAGCGAGACAAAGAAACCCAAACGGCCTTGGACTTGACTCCGATGGTGTCAGTGACCGACGGTGAAGAAGCAGAATCGAGATACATATCGCATCTTTAGGGGAGCGCATGGGTTTGGGGTGCAGGCTGCGTTTTTCAGTAATTATGGCTTCCGCCACAAGACGCGTATCTTCGAAAGCCTGCGAAATGCGATGTAGTTTTCACGTATTGATTTCAAATGCCCAGAATTATGGATGAGGTCACACAGCGAGTGGCTGTCATTTCAGAGGCAAACCCGGACGGGCGAAGGGAGACAAGTTTGTTTTCGTCGGATGTGGAATGAGCAGCCTTGTGAGTCGTCACCGTTGCGCGGGAAACGCGTCATCGGGGTGCTCAGGAACACGCCACTGGCGTCACCGGCCATCGACCGGGATCCCCGCGCCGTGTTCTGGGGGACGACGTGAGTTCGTGCCCGGAAGAAGTGTCCTCTGTCCTTCCTGGTGCTGCATGTGTCTCCGAGGACAGAGCGAACTTAACACGTGAACTAAAGATAGATTAGCAGCCTTGAACAAAAATTCCTGGAATTAAAAAAAAACAAAAACAAAAAAAATCCTGGATTTTAAAAACAAAATAATGAAGCAGGTTTCGGGAAGCCAGCGTCACGTCTTTTTGAACGCGATGGTGCACGGCTGGAGGCTGATCGCTGACACATGTGTCGCAGGGTAAGTGAAGACGGTGCCCGCCATCGAGTCCCTGGGAAGACCCTTGGGACCCCCCCCGTCCACCGGTGTGACGGTCAGCAGGTCTGTGCCAGCCGACGGGAAGCCAGGGTGTGTCAACATCCTGGAATCAGCAGGAGCGGGGCTGGGGACCCCAGTTTGTGAGTGACACGTCATGTGCAGGTGGCTCTGCTGGTGGCTGCAAGCACCCGGGGCAGTAGCCAGCTGGCTGCCCTCCCTTCTCTCCCCCAGGCTCTGGCCTCCCCCCGGCCCCTTCCCCGAGCCTGGAGCGGCTTGTGGGTGGTCCCTTCCTACAAGTGACACAGGTCCCCGCTCCGTGAACCCTCCAGGTAGCTGGTCAACTCACCTGGTCAGGGACTGACAGCTGCACGGTGGTCGCCTGTCCAGGTAATGCAACCGTGTTCGAGCTTGGAGGAGAAGTTTTAAATGCAAAGGGCAGTCCTGTAGCGCCCACCCCTCCATCCATCAGCGGGCCCGACTCTGTCCACTCAGCCGCAGGAAGACGAGCGCTGCTTTTTGCTGTAATTCTGATTTAAAACCGAGGTCGTTCGGCGGCAGGGGGCGGGTTTGCTGAGCTGAGGGTGCTAGCCGCCCAGACGGGTCCCCTTCGCACGCGGTGACGAAGCTGCCCTCTCCCTGGGAGGCACCGCGCTCCGGCCTCCGCTGCAGCTCGAGGGGCTGCTCGGGGGATGCCGGCCCGGGGACGTTTCTGAACTCGGCAGGCGGACAGGAAACGAGAAAGCATCCTGGGCACCAGGTCCGAAGTTTGACGAGGCCATCCCTGAACCTCTGAAGAACATAGGGTCACTCCCGGGCTGGCCACTCGCCCGCCAGCTCCCTGGGTGCGGGGGGAGAGACGGGCCGTGTCTATACTCGCAGGCAAGCTGGCCACAGACAGAGCACAGGCCAGCTGGCCCGGCTGGTGCGCGAGAGGGCGCCGCTGGGCGTAATGCTCGCACTGGACTCCCAGCGCTGACAGGGCGGGCAGTGAAGGCCGGGGAGGAGCCCGGGGAGGGCCAGGGGTGGCACTTGGTGGCCTTTCAGCCCGCGCCTTGCTGCACACGGCCCTGTGAAGCGGGAGAGCCGGCTGCACCCAGCCAGGAGCGGGGACCGCCGGGCCCGTGTGGGCCCTGCCCCTTCCCTCGCCCTCCGTCCGCTGCCCTAGCCCGCTGGCTGCTCGCGATGCTGGGGCGAAACAGCCAGCCGGGGTCGCCCTCAACGGCCTCAGAGTCCGGGGCGGGGCAGCCAGCTAACGACAGTTCCGTGCGATTAAACATCGCCAGGATGCAAGGGCCGAGAGCGGGGTCGGCTTCCGTCCACGCAGCAAGCACACGCCCCACGGGGACCCAGGTCACTGCCGCCACCAGCCTGGCGCCAGGACCCTGGGCGGCAGCCCCTGCGGCCACGTGTGGGGAGCCGTGCGGGGGGCCGTGCAAGGGACGAGCGCGGGCCGCGGGAGCCGGCCGGGCCGCGTGGTGCCCGAAGCCTAACGGCCGTGGTGTCCGTCCTGTTTTCCCCAGGGGGGTTCTCCAAACCGGCGGGATCCAGAAACCGGTGACGTTTCATATTCGCGGATCCGAGGCCCCCGGCCTGTCCCTCTGCACGTTCAAGGCCGTGCAGGGCTGGGTCCCCGCGGCCTGGCCCGGAGGGACCCTGCCACCGCCTCGCCTGGCTCCCGAGGGCACCCCGGAGCTGGTGGACACGCGCAGCGGCCGTGGGGCTGGGTCCTGCTCCAGGAACGCGGGTGTGCGGTGGCGGGAAGGCCGGGGGCTGCGGGTCCAGCCGCGCAGGCGCAGGCGCAGGCCCCCGGCGCTTTGCGCCTCACGCAGCGACTCGCTCCGCGCTCGCCCGCGTCTCATCCCGCGTCTCATCCCGCGCCCGCGGGGCGGGGCCTCACCCCGGCTGGTCGTGCTGTCGCCTCCGGATGCGAGCGCATCGGTTCCGGCCCATGTGGACGGCGACCAGCCGCTCCCACGCCTCCTGGAACGCACACGGCCAGCGCCCCGGGGACGTCACTGTCCCGCCCGCCGGAGGCCGTGAGCGTGGAGAGCAGACGGCGGGTGTGTCGCCGGCCTGCCGTGCGCACTGTCCCTGCCCGCCGTGATGCCCGGCTCAGGGTCAGCGGACCACGAGGACTGCCCGCTGGGGACACAGATGAACGGAGGAGGAAGGACTGCGCTGGGGTCCCCCCTCTGCACCCCGTCTTTGCTCTCCGCCTCGAACCCCCACCGCAGGGACGTCGCCTCCTCTCTGCAGACGCAGCTCCGCGCGCGGTGGCCGCCAGGCGGCCGACGCCACAGCCCCTCATCCCAGCGCACGCGGGACACCGTCGAGGACGCGGGACGCCGGTCCTGTCTGCCGCTCAGAATCGCGTCTGCTTCGTCAACCCCGATACGGACCCGGCTCCCAGGAAGCAACCCGGGCTGATAAGGGTTGATTTCTTTCTCTTTCCATTTTTTGTTTTGTTTTGTTTTGTTTTGACTTTGTCTGCCTACAATGATTTCCCTCCAGATCAAGATGCAGAGCACCAAATATTAATCAGTCTAAATAAATATCAAGGCCGCCCAAATACTATGAATACTTGGCACGGGGCAGCGCCGACTGCCCGGCTCCCAGCAGCTGGTGGCGCTGGCACGTGGCCGCTCTCGGTGGCGACGCTGACGCTGGCTTCTGGCGCCCGCCCGCACCGCGGCCCGCACAGTCCCAGCTCACAAGCGGCCGGCGGAGCGGTCCGCGCAACTTTTTTCATGCGGGGCCTTTGAAATGTATTAATGCGATGCAAGCGGCGCCTTCCAGCCCATTAAGTCGCGGGGGCTGAGCCGATCCGCTCTGGAGCAGCGCACCCTCATTACCATTATTTGCATGTTAATCTGCATCTTTTTAATTAGTGATATTATTTATGCACATAATTTTCGCCTACTGGTGCCAAGGCTGAAGCGCATTAATTAATCTACTGAGATGCCAAACTGTTTATTTTCCTCCCGTACTTTTATTTGTTTACACGGTGTTTTGGATTCGGGGGAAAATAAAAAAAAAAAAAAGAGAGAGAGAGAGGAAAAAAAAAAAAAAAGGCCTGAAGAAGAAAAGCGGAAAGACAAGATTAACTAAAAGCTCTTTTTGTTTTCATAATTTAAATTGTAATATTAGCCAAACGCTGCGTTTCTTCCCTCTGAGATCGGTTATTCAGTTACATTACCTTGATGTATTATTAAAATTTATAATGGACTCTGGAGGCTTCTGTTAGTTCTCCCCTTCATTTACAGAACACACTCAGTGTTATTTTAATCTTCCGACAACGCCGCCATGCATAGGCAATGATGCCGCGTCCCCAGCGGCTCGGGGAGCCAGCTCTGCACGCTGACAGACATTCAAATCAGCCTTTTCGGGGGACGAGCGGCACCTAAGCCGTTAACCCGTTGGTGGAGCCCGCGGCTGCCCCAGCATCGCGGCTCCTGAAGATAGGTCGACGGGAAAATGCTCCGGACGGGACGACGCCGGGGCCTTCTCGTGCCCGCCGCGGTGACCGCTGGGTGGTGACCGCAGGGCGCTGCCCAGAGCCGCGTGAGCGCCGGACCCCAGGCCCGTGCGGGCGTAGGACGGCGGCCCCGGCCACGCTGTGCGCTCAGGCCTGCAGCGTGCAGCGGGGATGAGGATGAGGATGGGGATGGGGATGGGGATGGGGATGGGGATGGGGATGGGGATGGGGCGCCGCCGCCGTGCCCGGGACAGAGGACAACGCAGTTCGCAGGCAGCCTCGTTCCCAGAGACGGGGGCGAGACGCTGCCCGGCGCTGGCCGCGTCACACGCGGTTGTCACCTGCGCCAGGGCGGGGAGGAGCCCGCAGGGCACTGTGGGAGGGAGCGAGGCAGCGGCCTCCTGGCGGAGCGAACACATCACACACATGTGACCATGCAGGCGCCACACGTGTGGACACATCGTGCGTGTGAGCGTGAACGCATCGCGCGTGCGTGCTACGCTGCGTGTGATAACGACGTCACGTTGATCGTCGGTGCAAACGCAGCTACGTTCTACGTATTCCCTGCATCTACATGCGTGTCAGGCATCCTTCTGGCCCTGGCATTTTGGGTGACTCCCAGAAAAACCACTGTAAAGTCCCCTACAGAAACGTCTCTGCCCGTCTAAAGTGCATTCCTTGTCCGAGTGGCTCCCGTGCCCCGCCCCCCAGCCGGAACCCCAAGTTCACACTCCGCGGTGCGCCCAGGTAGAACCACGTGACCAAACGCCGCGGAGCACAGGGGCCCACGACGCTGGTTCCTGGCTCGCTTCTCGCCAGCGATGGGCTTTGTCACGCTCAGGGCATCCGCTGCCCCCTCTCCCCGCCCCGCGTCCCGAGCTCGGGGCTCCCTGTGCCCAGCTGCGCCCCGCCCAGGCCACCCGGGGCTCCTGGGTGTCAGGGCCCCCGTGGCCGTCCCCCTCGGCGGGTCTGGGCTGCTCCGGTCCCCGCACGGGGCGGGCCCGGTCAGGTGCTAGTGACATTTGCACTTGCGTTTCTGTTACAGCCTCTTCCATCACAGCCGGTCTCCAAAGCACTTACGCGATGCTCTTACATACAGCGGACCCTCTCCATTTAATTTCATTTGCCCGTTAGCGTTTGGAGACGCTCCAGCAAAGCACTTCAGTAAATTCAATAAAGTCCATACGGGGATTAATGCGGGCCCACGACACCGCCGGCCAGCGCCTCGGCTCGGCCGCAGCTCCGCCCTGCGCCGGGAAGCACAGAGGTCGCAGGGAATGAAGGGACAGAAGCTGGACCGAACAGAGGACGTAAAGCATTGCGGTTTGTGCAACGAGGAGGCTTAAGAAGTGGAATCGTTTGTCGCCGGGTCCAAGCACAGTGTCTCGGAGCTGTGCAGGACCGGAGCTACGTGCCACGCTATGGACTTCGTGGGGATAAGTGACTGATTTGCCCGCCTCGCTCGCACGCACGGATGCCACGCGGAGTGGCACTCCGGGTTTCACGTCAGTCTTCCGTGTTCATGCGCGCTGTCACTGGGAGCCAGCGATGGACAGGAGGCAGTGCATTCTGTATCGATTGTTCAATTGACTTCCACTTAGGAGTCTAGAAGTAACCGACGTTTCTTTTAAAATATCTTTATTAATGATCGATTCTGTGGTTTGAGGAACTCCTGATTTAAAATAGGTTTACCGAGCTAAGGAACGCTGACAAATAAGGTTGGTGAAATACAGCATTCGCCACAGGTCTCAGCAGAACAGTCGCGCATGCGCTGTAGGTACCTTCGGCCTCCGTGTAGTGGGTCTGTGTCCCCACACCCCCAGCGACTGCCCCCCCAATCCCCAAGCAGCTCTGAACGGACCGCGGGGACCTCGCTTTCGAACGGAAAAGTGAATAAACTGTACCCATCAGCTCACGTCCGGGACGCTGCCAACGTTATTATTTCATTAATAATGCATCTTTGGTTGTCAGAAGCAATCAGCGGTGTCGTGCTTTCCTGGAGACTGTTTATTGTAAATCACTTTGCAGCGATACATTATTTTCCAGACAATGAAAAGCAAAACCATCCCCTGTCAAGTGGAATTAAGAGTCGGGATACTTGGCCCTTCGGGAAGGGGCCGGGTGAGCGAGTGAGTGAGCGCCCGGCGGCCGCCGGCGTGGGCAGCTGGACCCTGCTCGGGCTGGGCCGTAACTCGCTCAAGTCGTTTCCCGCCCGTTCCCCTCGGCTAACGAGACAGCACCCACCCGCGAGCGGGCCAGGCTGCTGCCGTCGTGTGGACACGTCGGCGGTGCCTGCACCACGTGTGAACGGCAATCACGAGCAGCCACCCCAGACACGCGCGTGTGTAAAGCAGAGCACGAAGTTACACGGAACCGTCCACCTTGCTCTGGGGCCTTTGAAACCCTGTCGCCCGCCAGTGACAGCGAGATCCTGGTGTGCACACGCCGTTGGCGCGTGGGGTGGGGGAGGCGTTCAGGGGTGTGACCCCGCAGCTTGCCAGGGGCACGGTGTAGACCAGCCTCCTCTGACCTTCCGGCCGGGGTGAGGAGGGCCCGGCGGGTAAACCGGGCAGGAAGGGCTCACTTCCGGGCTCCTTTTCCTTCTCGGGGTGTCGACACCCTGTGTGGTTTGGGTGCGCGTTTCTGACCCGCCACCCGCAGACGTGGGCAGGCTTGGTCAGGGTCCCGGGTGCTCAGACGATGTCACAGTCGCCTAAAGGACAATGATGATTTACTTCTTAGAACCCGCCTGGAGGAATGGCTCAGTCAGAGTCACAGCAGAGATGCTGGCCACGAGGGTTTCGGGAGCGGGGACCCCCAGGCCCGTGATCGCAGAGGACCTGGAGGTTCCCGCCCCTCCCCTCTGGGACACGGAACCGGCCCTCGGGTTCCAGCCCGGCCTGCTGCTCTGTGACCTGGGACACGCCCCCCCACCCACCGTGATCTCGGTCTGCTTGTCCTTGAAGCTAAGGCAGGTGGACAGATTAATCACCGCTATTTCAGTAGCTGTAAAAAAAAGGCCGACGTCGTGCCCCGGACGTGTCCCCCCTGCAGACTGTGCATGCTCGTGGGACATCTGGGTACCCGCACCAGGGGAGCAGAAGCGTGTCTGACCTCCAGACGGTGCCGGAGGGCTCCCTACGTCACTCACGACACACGGCACCGGCTGCAGCGAGACCCTCAGCCTGAGGACCATTTCAATCTTTGGGCTCCAGCGGGACAGGGCGGCCTGGGCCCGAACACGGCCGGCGTCCCCGCCCGAGTGTGACACAGCGAGGAGAACCTGCACTGGGGCGGGGCCTTCGGTGGCTGCTGAGACCGGGGCCCCGGTGTCCGGTGTCCTCCCTCCTCCCCCTTCCCCCCTCCTCCCCCCTCCTCCCTCCTCCCTCCGGGGAGACGGAGCAGGGCCCCTTCCTCGGCGGAGCGGCTGGGCCACGGTGGCCTCCTCTGACACCGTTACCCGTCATCCGGCCCCGGCAGCCCCGGCCAGCGCTTGTCCCATCTGGAAGACGCGGTGGCTCTCCTGAGCGACGCTGGGGGCTGCCGCGCTCGCACCGGAGGCGCGTCCACTTGAAACCTCTGGGGAAGGACTTTTACCAAATCTCCGGCTTCCGGGCAGCCGCCCACGCACGGCTGGTCGTGTGCTAGCTCGGTGACCTTCGTCAGGGTGTCCACGAGCCCACAGGACGAATGGCAGAAGCCTAATGAACATCCGAGGCGACGGCCAAGCGATCACTGGTCCCTTCAGGACCGCGCGCCGGACGCCCAGGGCGGAGGACAGGGTTAGCGTGGGGACATCCCTGCCGGGACCGGCTCGCTTGTCACCGCACAGAAGAGCAGCCACCGTGGGAAAATCCAGGAGGAAATACCAGGGCCCCTGGCCCAGACGCTGGCACCGGGGACCCCCGGCCAGCGTCCAGCTCAGGCGAGGCGGGCCGGGCCGGGCCGCGTCCCTGCGGGCCTGCTCCTGCTCAGGGGTCCACCCCGCGCGAGCGTCCTGGGGCGGTGAGCACACTCTGGTGGCCCTTGATGGCAGACATCATTCTCCCTGAGCTCCGGGGGCGGCCAGAGTCTGGGGGCGAGGTGCCAGGGGCACCCCCTGGTGGCTCCAGGGAGGGGTGTCTCCCTCCTCCGCACGCCGCCGGCCCGGTGTCTCCTTCAGGCGGTGGGGGGTGTTGGAGGGATTGGGGGTTGGGAGTGTGGAGGTGTGTGTTTGTGTGGGTTGCCGCCCTCTGTCCCCTTCTCCCTCTTCTGACGCAACATGGCCCATGCGCGGGGTCTCCCCGATGCTGTGGGAGTCAAGGCTCGCTTCCCTGTGCAAACACCCAACGTCCAGATGGCGGGACAGGCGCAGGTGCGCAGGTGCGCAGGTGCGCGGGCAGGGGCAGCAGCGCGTGCAGCCAGGGACGCTCAGCCACGGCGCACACCCGGGGCGGCGCGGTCCATCCGCGGTGACCTTGCCATGGCCTCAGCTTTCGACGCGCCTCCGGAGCGCTCCCGTCCCCGTGAGTGTGGCCTGCAGCCTGCGTGGCCTCCCGCGGTCACGTGGGCTCCGTCCTCAGTCGCCGTCCAGGGTCAGCAGGAGCATCAGGCCACGTGTGCACCGGCCCCGCGCTGACCTCTCACTACAGGTTCTCATGCGGGTCCAGAGCCGGGGACCCGAGGCGCAGAACCCACCCCATACTCGGGGTCTTTCCGGGTCGGGAGATGGAGACTCCCTTACAGGCGCCCCCACGCGCGGCCGTCTCCCCAGGACACGCAGCGAGAGCAGGCGCAGCAGCGGGGCGGGGGTCACCTGCGCCACAGAAACGCTACGTGGGCGCGGCGCCGCCCTCACCCCTCGCCGGGGATTGCACCCCCTCCCCCCAGCTGCAGGTTCTCCCGTCCCCCCGCCCCCCCGCCCCGCATCCGAGTCCCGGACACCCAGAAGGGCCCGCCCGCTCCTGCCCCCGGGGCGGGGCGGGAGACAGTTAAGGTACCTTCACTGTTACTTTGTTCCATTTCCTGTATTTTTATTAGGCAAAAGCAACATTGTTTTCTCTTTCTGGGCGTGTTGGCCGCCCAATTCTTTTTTTCCCAGCAACTGATTTTTTTTTTTTTACCGAATTCGATTGTTGGCTGGATAGAATGTTATGGGAATTGCATTTTCAAAAAAAATACATATGAGTGGAGAAGAAGGGGACGTAAGAAAAGTCTGGAATGCAGGAAACACATCTTTGATGAGCAAACAGAAAAACCCCACTTCCATCTGTGGGGGTCCCCGTCGCAGATGTCAGCCTCCCAAATCCACGAGGGAGGCGGTTTCAATGTTACCATTTTTATCTCAGTGCTTTTGCAAATACTTAGATTTAGATGCCCAAGTTTCACGAGAAATATTTACCTGACTGAATATAGAATCAGATAATACACTTTCCTGCGAAGGTTTGGACAGGATAAGTGCTTAAGAAAAAGAAAATATTTTTCATAATAAGAGATAGTAGTTTATTTTGGGGGAAAAAACCCTCTGATTTAGACTTTATTTTTTTTGCAGCCTTTTGTGCACTGTACCGGGCCTCAGAGTCTGGGGGTGTCATCAGCATCCTCCCCCGATGACAAACGCGGGTAGGACGCTGACCGGCCTCGCGAGCTGCGTTCCAGGGACGCCCCCATCTTTGCGACGGCGACCGTGTCCGCACTTCCTTTTGTTCAAAATATGTCTCAAAATTCTACGGCCGCTGCGAAAATAAATGATAAATTATGTATACGTACCAATTATTTATTATTATTTATGCAAAGCTTGTCACATTATGCATGCATAAGGGGATTCAATCACCACTAACCGGCAGCTCCTCTAGGGGCCCTGGATGGCGGCGCAGGGGTGGCTGGTGGGTTTCACCGTGGGCAGAGACGTGCGTCAGGGACCTACACGGTGTTTGCGTACACGTTGTCACTCTCGACACTTACCAGCAAAGAGTACACAGTATCAGCCGCATCGAACCATCACTGTTATTTACCTGATTCTAAGTTTGATGATCTCGGCATGAAATAAATGACTCGCCCAAGGAAAAGCATCATGACAATGCCATGTGAGTTGTCGCGTGGACGTAAACACGCCTGTTATTTTAACCTTGAAACTAAAAAAAAAAAACAGATGAGCTCAACTTAGAAAAAAAAAAGTGTGCTTTTCCTGAGGCGATGCTTTTGTCACCAGAGCAAATGCAGTGACGGTATTTTTGACCCCCCCCAAAATGCTAATGCATATAAATGGAATTATGAGCAGCATTCATTTTTAATGGGAAGCCTCACGGACGGCTCGCAGAACGGCTCGGCCACGCTTTGATCACGTGGAGCCGCGTTCCCCATTTCCCGGGGCGGAAATTACACCCCAGCGTGATAACGGAGGAACGCCGCCCCTCTCTGCCACGGACGGCGAGCCGCTGGGAGACGTCTGCAGAGTTCCCGTTGGAGGTGCGTTTGGGGGTTCGCGCCCAGACTCGGAGGGGAGGCGGCCCTCGCTGTAGGGCTGAGGGGGGAGAACGCCGCCTGGTCCCCCAGAAACAGCTCGCGTGTGGCGTGTGGGAGGGATGGACGGCTTCATCTGTCTCCCGGATCAAAACCGCGCCTTCGCTGATGCACACCTGTAGCTGCGCGATGCTGGGTGACGTTTCCTGCTTATTCCCGAGATGGTTAGCATCCACGGGGATGGTATGAAGCATCCATCACTTTGCAGAACGTGCTGTGTGGTCACTCCAGCGAGGGGTACAGCCAGTGGCCCTTCGGCTGCGTGTCACAGCCTTGTTCCGTTTTTCAGGCCCAGAGCGGTGTCCGTGCCGGGATGCGTGGTGAGGCCATTTGGCCAGGCCCAGGTCGGCCCCCTGCCGCTCGGACACCGTCCAGTTAAGTGCACGCTGGACCTCTCTGGGGCCGTGCTCAGTCGCGCCCCCCCCCCGGAAGCTCCCCTCTGGGCTGTACCCACAGCCCGTCCCTGTGTCCCATTTCCATCGTCTCTCCGGTTCTGTCCTTCGGCGATGGCCTCTCGGACGCAATGCATGTTTATATTCATGACGGATACAGTCCCAGACCTTCGTGAGCCCCCAAATCTGCAGATATCGTCATGGGAGATGACTCCCTTCCTAAGATGCAGGTAAGGATGACTAAGCAATTTCAACGGCGAGTTCAGGCCGTCGGCGAAGCGGCCGGTGCTGGCGGTATTTATCCCGTGATGAGCATCGATTCCGTCCTGAGAATAAGCCGCCCCGCATCTGGCCACTGCCAGAGTGATTTTAACCAGGGGAGTCTCTACGTCGGACACACAGAGGCGGAGGTGGGTTGGAGGCATGGGGACACGGGCTCGCCTGCGTCGGGATGTGAGGTCCGGGGTTCCGGGGTAGCAGCTGATATGTGAGGTGACCACAGCGTGACCGGGGGGACCAGCTGTCTCCCTCCGGGCTCAGCTTCAGTCCCCTGGGGGTTGGACACGCACGGGCCCCGGGACCCGGCCCCAGAGGCCCCGGTGGGATGTGTCCAGTGCAGAGCTCAGGAACGGGAGTGCTTTGTTTCGGTTCGTTTGTTCGTTTGTTTTTGTTTTAACTCTCTGGGCGAGTCTGATGTACACCGAGAGGTGACCACCAGAGCGACCACAGATGGCACCCATGGGTGCTCGGCCTGCATTTTCTCCCTAATGTCAGTGTTTATGGACGGATTCATGTGCTGAGCAGTCAGGGTGCCCTCGTGGGCAGAGGGCGCCTGCCCCGCTGTGACTAGTCCAAGTCCTGTTTTCTCAAGGTTGTCACGTTTCCAGTGTCTAACGATTATTTCTGGATTTCAGAGGTTACGTCTGTTCTCAGGGGAACAGGAAATGTCAGCTGGTTCTGTCTATCAGACCCAGCGCCTCAGAGTGCGGTGCGGGCACGCCCCCACAGACGCACAGACAGATGCACACACACACACATACAGACAGACACACACACAGACACACACACACAGACACAGAGAGACACACTCACAGATAGACACAGACAGACACACACACACAGAGACACACATACACACACAGACACACACACACACAGAGACACACTCACAGATAGACACAGACACACAGACAGACACACACACAGACACACACACACAGATACACACACACGCAGACACACAGACACACACACACACACGCAGACACACAGTCGCAGGCACAGACTCACCTTCGGAGGGACCGGCGCACGCAGGACCGCGTCTGGCTGCCCTGCATGTCAGGATTCCCGGGGGCCAGCATGCAGCATGTGGCCCTCCGAGGGGACTCAGTGCCCGGCGTCTCTGCGAGGCGCTGAGGAGCTTTGCCTGGCACTATGTGGGACCCTGCCCCCTACCCCCAGTGCATGTCCCCTCAGGTGCTCCCCTCTGGTGGCCTGCACGGGGCACGTGGGCCCCGGGGTCCCACTCACTCCTGCTCTCTGGGCAACGCTCACCCGCTCTGCCACGACCTGGGTGGGAGCGTCCACACCCGGACACGGGCTGCCCGCCCTGCGCCGCGGTGTCTGGGCGGTGTGTGGGGGAGGGGTGTCAGGCCCTGAGGCCAGCACGTCGTGACCAGTGAGAGGGTGACGAGGTCCTGCCTGCTGCCGTACACGCGCCTTCGGACGGTGACACTGCTGACCAGCCAGAAACACAGCGACAGGGGTGGGTGCCTGTCACACAGCCCCAAGACAGCCGGGGGGGGGGGTCAGAGGAAGGACACTGACCACAGCGGTCGGGATGCCAGCATCGAGAGAAGCCGACTGTTCTCGCTTTTTCGGCTGCAGTGGAGCGTGGGTGGGATTTGAGAGTCAGCGGTGTGAGGGGCGACAACCCCACGGAGGCCACAGGGAATCAGGTGGACGCTGCTGGCTCTGCCACCCACGGCAGTCACGTGCCAGGCTGGGGCTTTCGAACCGGCTAATTCTGTTAGAAGTCCTCCCAAGTGTTTTTTGAATTAAAAAAAAAAGTATGTTTGTTGGTTTGTCTAACTGAAAACAGGTTGAGAAATCCCCTCACCTTTGCCCAAAACAAAACAAAACTCTAACACCTCCCCTTTAACACGGAAGACGCGTGATTTCTGGAAAACCGTCACGTGATAACTTAACAAGCGCGGAGACTGCTTCAATGTGTCCCGAAGTTCGCTAATGACAGATGTCAGACGCCGCAGGCCCGGCAGCACTTTCCGTCCAGATTCGGGAGACGGGGAGGGGGACCAGCCAGGGCTGTGGGCTGCGGATCGCAGGTGGGCCTGAGCCTGTGCCGAGCTTGGGCTCCGCTTCTGTCTTACCGGGGTTTGGTGGGGTAGGGGGAGGGCTCTACGCCGAACAGGACGAGCGCACGGAACCGCACGGAACCGCACGGGGCCCGCACGTCTGCGCGCATTCCCTTCGCCTTTTGCGCCTGTGTAGGCGTGTCTGCGGGACTTATGTGAGAAGGGGCCGTCCCGGCGGGGCGGGGCGCACGTGGCCTTCCTGGCGTCTGCCACGTCCCTGGGGGGGGGTTTGAGCCAGGTGCAGTCTCCACCCCTCCCAGGAGCCAGGGCTCACTGGGTACTGTGACTGCGCCAAGCGCACGCGCGCTCCTCATCTGCGCACTTGTCAGTCTGCCTCCTGCAGAGCAAGCCCAAGCCTTGGTTGGAGGGACCGGCATCGGCGGTGACACAGGGACGGGCGTCGGCTGCGTGCTCTGGGCCCACGGGGGGGCTCACTGGGACTGGGGCTCCAGGGACGGGGAAGCGCGTGACGTCGCCGGCTGAGAGCAGGAGCCAGTCTTCTGTTCCACGCGTGTGACTTGGCTCGTTGTCGTGCCCGGGCGGCCTCTCCGGCCCCCGGCCCCGTGAGAGGAGGGCCCCCCCGCCCGCCATCTCTGTGGAAAGGGGAGCTGGGCGGCCTGCACTCTGCTTCAGAACCGGGGCCGACATTTGGGGGAAAGTCGGCAGGGTAGAGGGACGAGCCCGTGCGGGGGGTGTCAGTGCTGGCACCCCGCGGGAACACCCACGGGTTCATCAGTGCGCGTTCGTTACGTGGATGGAAATCCAGTGAATACCCCGCTATGGCGGGGAGTGAGTCATAAAGTCATCCGATGTGAAGGATCGCTCGCATGTAGCGCACGAACACGGTCAGCTCGTGTGCACTCACATGCACACACGCGCACACGCACGCACGCGCACGCACGCGCACACACTCATACACACGCACGCACACGCACGCACACACGCATGCGCACACACGCACGCACACACGCACGCGCACACCCGCGCACATGCACACGCGCGCGCACACCCGCGCACATGCACACGCACACACGCGCACACACGTGCTAATTCTAGACGGGAAGAGAGTGGAGCGGAAATAGCGCTCCAGATGGGAATGAAACAAAAAAGAAAAACAAGGTTAGTTATTTTTTTCTTTCTAATCACAGGACCCCGAGAATCGTTAACACTTTTACACCTCAGCGAAGTTTAAAAATAAATTCTCCAGTTCGCTTTTGGCTTCAGTTCCGGAATTTTAAATGATTTCAGAAGAAGACGTGAATAGGTCCCTTCAGAGAAATTCGTTTTGCGCTCAGGTCTGATCCGCCTCCTGTTATATGTGAAAAAAGACGAAAATACAGACTCCCAGAGAGGGCACTGCGCCCAGGCCCGCGCACGTGAGGGGCACGTGATTCCGGCGCCGGCCCGCGGGTCGGTCTGTTTGCTCCCGGCAGAGGTCGGCCAAGCCGTGGGGCGAAGCCCACGTGCTCCCGGCTGGCACCTCTGCTCACGCCGCGGTGGGGTGTACGCGGACGCTGAGCGCGAGCACCCGCGTCCTGCGGGTCCCGCTGTCAAGGCGGACGCCACGCCCCCCGGGGGGTGGGCTTTACCCTCTGGAACAGACCGAGTGTCCACGTGGGCCGTGCCCCTGGTGTGGAGCCCGTTTTGGAAAGTAAATGAGCTGTCTACCCGCATAAAGCTACGGAGAATTCCACCGTCCTTCGAAAAGCAATCAGTGGCTTTAAGACACACCAATCAGCGGCTCAAATAGGCAACGGGGTGACCTGCAGGTGCTTTTACGAGGGGGTGAGCGGTGCAGCCTCGCCGAGCTGGCGGGGGCCCAGGCCCCTTCCAGCCACGCACGGGCCCTGAACGGCTGGCACTTTGTCACCTCCTCGATCCCCTGTTACAGCTCCAGGAACGGTGGCCTCGTTACTGTGATGACCAGGCCTGGCTGGGCCTTCGTGTGCCCATGTGTGTGACAGCGACACGGCCCCGCCGGCCGCAGGGCCTGCGACAGGAATGGAGACGGATGGGCCTGGAAAGGCTCCCTCTGGGACAGTCTGCCGGCCCGGCCCGGCCCCGACGGGCGCACGCCCTGACCCCTGGCTGCCCTGCTGGCACTCCCCCTGACCCCAGCCGCTGAGGGGACCTGCCTGCCGCCCCCCACTCCCGCCCCTGCCTTCCCGTCCCTGCAGAGGTGGGGCTCCCGGGCGGGGCGCGGAGTTGGACAAACAAACCCTCGGTCGGGATAGTAGTCCTGGCTCTGCTTCCGCAGGAAACTGGTCACAAAGAAATTAATCGTGAAAAGGAAGAAAAAGGCACAGAAACGCAGCCGACGCCACATCCGTTGCTTGGATGGGACCGACACCTGCAGGGACCGCGGGTGGCCGCGCCCCGCTCCCTGAGGCCCCCTGGACCCGCGAGGGCCTTGCGTGGCGACGTCCTCGGTCGCTGGGGCCGCTGCCCGCCAGGCCGCACGCGCACGTGGCCGCCACCGGCCGGCCGCCAACTCTTCCGGGAGGGACGGCGGGTGGAGGGCCGAGTCCAGCCCCTCCCAGGGACCGTGGCGTCCCTTCCTTCCTCGGGATCCATCTGCAGCTTTGGCCGCCCTCCACCTCACGGTGCAGACGTCGCTGTCACCGGCGGTTCTAATCTTCAGGACGCAAATCTAAGCCGAGCGTCACCGGCTGCGGGGACGTCTCCACATGAGGACACGTAGCATCTTCGACCCCGCGTTGCCAGCTCCTTCACGCGGTTAGAGAATATAGTCTCATCCATAGGACGCGGGGGGGGGGGGCGGCCGGGACACGGTTCGGGCTCGCCCGTGTCCCTGCTTCCGCCTCGTTTCACGCCGAGCACGATCCCACAGGCCGGGAAGGAGAACACGGCCGCGGGGGACACGAAGCACCGCCTGCCCTTCGGTGGGGCCGTGAGGCGTGCTGGCCGCCCGGAGCCCGCTGGCCCCAGCGTTCAGGGCCCCAGCCATGCGTACGAGGACGCGACCGCCCCGGTGGCCCCTCGGCCGCTCAGCGCATCCTCTGAGGAGCCCACGTGCTTGCCGGATGCACAAAACCCACATCAAGAGAAATTGCGCTAATGATGGGGTCGGAGCGAGCCTCGTCTCGAGCTGCCATGCGGCCCCCGTCAGTGGCTCTTAAGATGCGCAACTAAAGACCCAAATGAGGCCTGCCGTAAAAATCAGCAGGCCAGAGACGCGGCGGTGACGGGCCGTGCCTGGCTGGGCACAAAGCACGCTTTCCGGGGACCTCGGGTCCCTCGGCTGTCACTCCAGCTTCTGGCCACACACGAGTTGCCGGCAGAGGGCGGTTTGGCCTGAGATGTGAGCGGGTCAGCTCAGACGCGGGACCGTCTCGGGGCGAGCCCCCTCACCCCAGGTCCCACGGGCTGGCACCCCGCACAGTGGGTGGGAGCCGCCCTCGGCCACGGTGGCCGCAGCAGCAGGGGTAGGGGACGCGACGGGGACGTGGGGGGCCTGGGAGCTGGGGCCGCGGGGGCCGGAGAAGGCACACGTGCGGTGCGGGGGCGGGGAGTGCGTGAGCCTCTGCGCGCGTTGGGGGGCGGTCCCCGGTCAGCGGGGGTGTTTGCCAGCCGGGACTGGAGCGTGCCCACCCCTGAGCCATGGACACAGCTGCCCCCGGGCTGGACAGCGGCCCCAGGCACCAGGCGGTGGCCTCTGTGTGCCTTTCCCGCGTTTGCGAGCTTGTGCCTAAGTGTTAGGTGGAGACTGTCCCGGGAGCTGCCCCAGCCCGGCCCGGCCCGGGCTGCACGGAGCTCTGCAGTGTGGGTCTGGCCCTGAGCCGGCCTGTCCCCCGGAGGGCATCACCTGACCTGTGTAAGCCTCAGTTCGCCAGTCTGCGAACTGGAGACGGTGACCGTCCCCTTTGACAGGGCTGCTGGGAAGAGCAACGTCACCCCCACGGCGGACGACAGCGGCGCCCGTGGCACTGGGTCCACCGCACCTCCCCAAGTCCCCCCACTCTGCCCCTCCCTCCTGCCCAGGCCCGTGGTGACAGCACCAACGACCTGGGGTCACTCTGCCGCCCTCCACGGAGGAGGCTGCTCTGCCCCGTCAGCAGGGGCTGCCGGGCCACCTGGTCAGCTCATGCACACCTGGGCTACCTGCTCAGCTTAGCACACACCACGCCTCATGGAGCTTCCGCTGGAAAATGGCCAGTGGGAAGCAGCCGGCCGGGTCACATCCTCCTTTGGCCTGAGGGCTGCGTGTCTGCCCCTCGCTGCCCACCCGGGACCCTGCCCAGGGCACTTCGGGCCACAGGTCCCCTCGCGGGCGCCAGGTCCGTGGACCGCCGGCCTCCAGGGCGCAGTACGCGCGCCCTCCCGCCCGAGGCGCGCCGGCCCGCCTTTGAGGGACCCGCTCGGTTCGCTTCGTCCCACAGACTTTTCAAGCATGACCCAGATGTTGGAAACCTGTTCGATGTCCTTACGTTAAAACCGCAGTCCTGTCCCCAGCACCACGGAACCCTGCAGCGTGCGGGGTTCGAAGCGTTTCTACGACCACCCCGTTCTCGAAAATGAAACAGAAGGAAACAGATCACTGGGCGCAAGGGCCGGACGGCGAGTCCTCGGCGGGGACCGCGGGGACCGTGGGGACCTCAGGAGCCCCCGGCCGGTCCCGGCAGCCCCGGCGCGTGGCCGAGCCCCCCCCCCCGTGCCGCTGCATGCGCAGCCCCGAAGCGCCGTGCGCGGTGCCGTGTGGGGCGCAGGGGGCGTCGCGTCTCTGAGACGCCGGGGTCGGGGGGGATGGGGTGCGGCCGGCGGGCCACGCTGCCTGGGGCCAGCGCAAGGCGGGCCGCGCGCCTAGAGCCATCTCACCATTCCTGCAGACGCACGCAGGAGGAAGCGCTTCCCTTTCACATGTAATGAAGACCTCCTCCGTCAGCTGCAGCCCGCGATAAGCGTAACATCCTCAGACGGTTAATCCCGGGAACGCAGCTCGAGTGCCCGAGCCGGCCGGAGCGGAGGAGCCTGCGGGGGCCGCGGCCCGCACTCACGGACCCGAGGAGAGAAACCATTTTTATTTGTTTATTTTTTTTTTACTCTCTCTTAAACGCTTTATTTTCCAGGGGCGAGATAAGGGCCGGCTCTCCACATCACACTAGAGCTTAGCCACCCCGTCACCTCCGTGCGTGGAGGAGAGGGTCCTGTTTGCGCGCTGATGTCTCAGGGTAAATCGTCCCCCGCAGGCCCAGAAGCAGCCTGGGGCACAGTCACCGCCTGTGAGTGACGTCGGTGGCTGATCGGGGGAGACTCTGCCACCTGTGGCTCCGCGGGCGGCCCCCGCGTGCGGCCGGGCCTGCCTCCTGATGCGGTGCTGGGCTCGGAGCCGCGGCCGCCGCCCAGCCCTGGCCACCGACGCGCGGTCGATAAACTTTAATAAACTCCGCGGGCTCGAGGACGAGGCTGAGGCTCTAACTCGATTTTTCAATTCAGGAGAGGGAAGTAGCCAGTGTGTGTGTCGGCTACGACGGGTGTGGGTCCACCACGTGTGGGGACATCCGGGGAGAGGTCCCCCCGTCGCCCCGACAACACGGCCAGCCCACGCTCAGGTGGGGGGGGGGTCCCAGAGCCCCCGGCTCCTGCAAACCTGTGAAGAACGCAAAACAACAGGTCGACTGTCTTTCCGTGGGCGGCTCATGCGATGATGGGCAAATGGCTATCTTAGCAGGTTCTGCCTGCTCACCCAGCGCTGGTCCTGACCCTGCCCTCTCCCACCCACCGGCCTCACTGGGGCTCCAGGGGGCCAGCCTGTCACCTCAAAGCCACCCGCGCTCTCAGTGACCCGAAGCAGTGTTCTCACGGACCTCATGTTCAGGACCTGTTTGTGGCGCCCGTTGAAATACACACAGCCCCTGCAGACCCTGTGAGTGCACTGTGTGCCTCTCCTCCCCAAGCTTACGTGTGTGCGAGTGCATGTGTGTGCATGTATGTGTGCCCGTGTGCCCGTGTGCATGTGTGCATACATATGTGTATGCGTATGGTGTGTATGTGTATGTGCATGTGCATGCGCACACACATGTGCCTGTGTATGCACGTGTACCCGTGTGCCTGTGTGTGCATGTGTGCACACGTGCATGAATATGTGTATGTGTGCGATGTGAATGTGTGTGCATGTGTGTGCATGTGTACATGTGTGTGCCTGCACGTGTATGTGTGCATGTGCACACGTATGTTATGTATGTGTGCATGTGCGTGTGTGAGTGTGCATGTGTGTGCGTGCACTTGTGTATGTGTGTCTGTGTTTGTGCATGTGTAGGTGTGCATGTGTGTGCATGTGTTTGTCCGCATGTGCATGTGTACCTGTGCACACATGTTCGTGTGTGCATGTGCGTAAGTGTGTGCGTGTGCACACGTGCGTGGTTTCGACCTGCCAGCAGTGTTCTCCTTGGACTGAATCCATTCTGAACGCACGCTCAGGCCACCTGACATTATTCTAAAGACCATTCGTGGCAGGTCTTGCAAGCAGATCCCTCTCCCGAGCCAAACCCAAAGCTCAACTGAGCTGGCCGTGGAGTCATTCTGTCACTGTCGCCCAGTCCTGGTCCCCAGGATCCGGCGGCCCCCTCCCTTGGCCTGAGGCCCCTTCCTCCACCTCCCAGGCAGCAGCGGGGCGTTCCCTGTGGCCCTGTGGGTGCCCTTGCCTCCGCGCCCTCCGACGCCAACCCTCCTGCTTCCTGTTGCACAGACACACAGACACACATGCACACACACGCACACATAGACACACACACACACAGACACACATGCACACACACAGAGACACACACATAGACACAGACACACGCACAGACACACACACAGACACACACACAGATACACACAGACACACATACAGACACATAGACACACACATAGACACACACACACAGACACACAGACATAGACACACACACACACACACACACACACACACACACACACACACACACGGCAGAAGCACGTAGTTTCCACCTGCCCTTGGAAACCAGACGACGGCCCCCAGCGCCGTGCCCTCCGGTGCGCGCACCTCACCTTCCTAACTGCCTGTGACGGTGCCAACATCCATTTGGCTTTAATTTATTGTCGAGAAGCAGTTTCAAAGGCTTCACAGTCTATTTATTTGGCTGATCTTTGAAAGACACCAGCCAGTTGAATACGAGAGTGAATAATGCTCCTGCGTCCACCACACACACACACCCACACACACACACTCATGGAGTAACCTCTGTAGTATTCGACAATGCACAGAATATCTATCCTAGATACGTGAATGTATATATTCCACATACACACCTCATGCACACATGTTTGTATTAATCTCTGCAGTACTTCATAATGGGTCATCTAATCTGATATAACACATAGAGTGTAAATATATTCTGTCTCCATGTATAGGTATTCTGTCTATAAGCCACACACACACACGCACACACACGCACACACACCTATCCACTGTGACACAGCCTTCCTTCCACCCTTCAGATAATGTGTGTATTTGTATTTTTCTAACCTTTCGCCGCGCAGACGCCTCGGCCTCCTCCAGAGTAAATAATGCATTGCGGTAAAGTATCGACCGTCAGACTCCGGCAACAATTAATTACAGGGCACATAAATCCTGCCTTTCAGACGACTAATACAGTCCTCTGTGCATAAGCGCCGCTCTGGATTCTGTTTGAACTGCGAGCCTCGTGACATCAGATGCTGCAGTCAGGATAATTTCCATTAGAAAAATAATTATAGGCTAAATATGGTTAATAAAACATTAACTCTAAATTTAAATATTTTAAAAGCATGTCCTTCTAGCAGCAGCTTCTAATGAATTTTGATGAAAATACCATGATTACTTAAGAAAAAATAAATAGACGTGATTATTACCCACAACTGTGAGATGGATGCGTCGCCGAAAACAATTTTAACTCGGACATAATTATTCTGGGCAATCTGCTTCTTGAAATGGATGATTTTAAGAAGGAAAAAAAAAGAAAATCATAATTCTTCACGGATGGCAGAATGTTTGGTTTAATTCTGATCCATTCCAGGTTCGTGAATTTGTCGTTATTAGTCAGTCACAAATCCTTTTAAGTTTTAAAGTAGAGAATATCGAAATACAAACTTCCGTCGGAAGGTGTCCTGTCAGGCTCACGGTTCAGCAGCCCCGAGGGCCAGGCGTCCCCTCGGGAACGGGGACGGCTCCTCTGGGGTGGCTCGTGGGCCGCCACGGTGCCACCTGCCCTCGGCCAGGCCGCCCCTCACCCTTCTGGGCGGCCCCGAGCTCCCAGCTGCCTCCCCAGCCCCTCCAGCCTCTCAGCTCCAACACCGAGTCTGCTCCCAGCCTGCACACTCGGGGTCACGGTTCTGGGGTGTCCTTAGGCAGCAGAAGCTCATCGGATACATGACCAGGACCATTTTCCACCAGAGGGACGCGTGGCTGAGCCACCCCGGCCTGCTCAGCAGGGCCCCCAGGGCCACTAAGGCTCGCGAGGGTGTTGGGGTGAGTTCTCGCCTGCGCTAGAAATACAGGAGACCAAGCGGGGTCCCACGGGGCCAGAGCGTCCCTCTGTGGCCTAGGGCAGGGCACGCTGGTCTGGGAGGTCTCCGCCCCTCGCCTCGCCCACCTCCCCCCATGGGGACACCGTTGGCCTGGCTCCCCACTCCTGGGTCACCCGGGGGGGACGACATCGGCCTGGCTCGCCACTCCCAGTCCCCCGAGCAGACTGAGGCATTACTTCTGGGTACCTCCTCCCCTGAACTGACTTCACCCTCTCAGGAGCCTGCAAAGCAGAGCCGCAGTCTCATTCTGAGTTTCTGAAATCGACACCGGAAGGCTCTGACAGCAGCCAGCAGCTGGGCGCTGGGCGGGCGCCTGCACTAGCCGCACCCACATGGGCTCACTCGGACGCCCTTTGCCCTCTGCCCTCTGCCCTCTGCCCGTGCTGCCCCCGGCTCCTCACATGTGGTGGGGCCCTGGCCCCTGGCACTGGAAGGGGACCCTGCCCCAAGATTGAGGGGCCCTAGGGAGCTGCGGTGGGCGGAAGGAGGGACCTGGGGATCCCCGGGACTGCTGGCTGGGGTGGCCGGCTGTAGGCCAGGCTCTGTGCGGGATGGAGCCGGGCAGGTGGGGTGAGGGTCTTTCTCTCCCCACTCGCCCCCAGAATAGGCTGCAGGGGGAAGGTGGGCTCAGGGGCACAGAAGAATCCATCTGTGGGATAGTGTGGGCGGGGGGGTGGGGAGGCGGGGGCCCCGGGGTGGGGCGGCATGAGCTGGGGGTGGGGAGGCGTGGCGGCTGGAACATCCCTGCCCAGCCTGCCCCCGTCATCCCGGGTTTGGGCCCCTTCGTGCCCACTCTGCGTGCAGCCCCAGCCTCTCAGCGCGCCCGCCCTGGGCAGGCGCGGCGATGGCCTCTGCGTCCTCCCAGCTTCTCTCCTCCCCGTCCCTCCCCCTCTGCAAGGCGCGAGCTCCCCTGTGGTCAGCTCCCCCGTCTCCCGTGGGTAGCCATGCACCGTACCGCCCAGTACCCGCCTGGCGGCCCCGGCCACACCTGTCCCCAGACGGGAAGCCTCCCTCCGGCCTCCGGGCCCGCCCTCACGGTGGGGTTTTCAGCCCGAGGCCGGCAGCGCCCTGGGGTCATCCCCGCGCCTCCCGCAGACCCCGGCCCCGGTGGCCTCCTCTTCGCTCCTTCTCCGGGCCCTCGGCCGCACCTGCTCCACGTGACCATGAGTCGGTGCTGCTGGACGTGCCCCCAGGAGTCCAGGGTTCCGGGGCTGGTCACTCTCTCCGCACCCCCAACCGATCTGCAGACAGCAGACCCCGACTGGCGCCTTCGGCATTGAACTGAAGAATTAAAGACCCGAGTGGAGGCTCATCACCCCCAGAGTGGAGAGGGCCTTCCGGCTCCACGGTGCTGGTCCCCGCCTGGGCCTGTGCCCGTGTGCCCGTGTGCATGTGTGCAGTGTGCATCCATGTGCATGTATATGTGTGCATGCGTGTGCGCACATGCATGTACATGAGTGTGTCATGTGCACATATGCATGTGTGTATGTGCACATGTGTGCATGCACACACGTGAATGGGCATGCACATGTGCGCACATGTATACCAGTGCGCAGTGCACATGCACGTGCATGCATATGTGTGCATGCATGTGTGCACATGTGTGCATGTGTGCACACATGCATGGCATGTGCATGCATGTGTGCACGTGTGCCTGTGCGTGCATGTGTATGTATGTGAGCACATGGATGGGCATGCACATGCATGTGTGCACATGTGTGTGCATGTGTGTGCGCGCGAAACGGTTGATGCACAGGACACTGAGAGACATGTGGGGACATTCCAAATGCTGTTGCCAACAGTTTTGGAGGGTTCGCCGTCAGTGAATCAGAAACATATGACTTAAATTACCAGGAAAATCCACGCTGAGAATTTAATGGAAACGTCTTTGGCAAAGGGGAGCCGAGTGTCATCAGCAAGGAGGCTGGGAGCAGACCGAGCACGAATGTGGGCACCTGTGTCCGGCTGGCCGTGGTGCCCGACTTCGGGGGGCTGGCCTCACCCCAGAGCGCCCCCGCCCCAGCTGGCCCCGGGCCTGAGCGGGCTCCGTTCTCTCCCAAGTCCTCCCACTCGCGGGCCTCTGCGGGGTGCCCAGCCGTGCGGTGCTGCTGTTCCCACAGGGCGGCCGGCGTGGACACCGGCCTGCGGTGGGGGTGACAGTGATGGTGACGGCCGAGCAGAACGGGGCTCCTCTGCCGGCCAGCTTGCTCCCTTCCGCCCGGCAGTGGGGTACGTGAAAGCAGTGACCGTTCAGATGTGACCGTTCAGCACGCCCAGCGGTGGACACAAGACACTGCGCCGGACGGCCACAGTCCCAGCTCCGATGGCCCCGTGTGTCCAGCTCCATCAGCCACGACGGGACAGCGGCCTGGGCAGCCACCAGCCGCCACCAAGAAGACCACGAGGCCGGGGGACAGGTGGCTTTGCTGTGGATGGATGGACGGATGTCCGTGTGCACCCAACGGGAAGGCCCCTGCCGCTGACCACAGCCGTCTCCGGGGACAGCCCCCCCATGCACACAGGGCTGGCCGTGCGGACACTGCAACGCCTCTTCCCCTGTCATCCCTGATGGACACCTGGGCTCAGACCAGCCCCCGTGGCTCTGGTACCCAGGGACACTTGCCACCCAGAATCACGACCAAGCTTCCACCGCTTGTCACTGCTTGGTGGCATCACACAGACCCGTCTTTCCCCGGCGGGAGCCCCGGGAGCAGGTGGGGGGAGGGCGGTTGGTGACACGCACCCCGTACAGCTCCGGGTCCACAGCGACGACCTCGGGCGTGTAACCCGCCCGGAGTGCCCCGCTCGGGACCGTGCAGGCCGACCGCCCCCGTGCGCAGTGGGTCCCCACAAACCCCGCGCCTTTGCTCCGAGGCCGGAGCCCCCGTCCTGCTAACTCCGCGGCGGACAGGCCCGTGCGGGGCCTCACGGGAGCTTTTGTTTCCTCACCCTTTCCGTTCTCGTCCCGCAGGTTTCTGCCCCCCCCCGCCCCCCCGGAGCGAGGCTGAAGTGTGAAAAGCACAGGCAGCCACGTGTCACCTGCTCCGGAGGGAACCAGCCTGTTAATGTGTCAGGCGAGGGACGAAGCTCCGGGTGGGCCGCCGAGACTGCGTCTGGCCAACCTGGCCGGCGTTGTGCGTGGGTGACAGACGGCTCTGGTGAGGGGGGCAGGAGATGCTGGCTCCATCAGGCCTCTTTCCTCCGGAGACAGAACGGGGGGCCCCAGAGGGGCAGCCCGAGGTTTCTGCCGGCAGGAGTGGACGGGCCCGGCGGTGCGCACCTGCGTTTGGGAGGTGGCGGTGGCGGTGGCGCTGCTGGCCGGGGGTGACGCCCCGACCGAGGTCCGGCGCCCAGGTGCGTGCCTCTCACGGTGGTGTCTGCACGCTTGTTCTCCTCGGTGGAAAACGTGGGGTGCGTCCGGCGAGCCCCTGACTCAGGGCGGCGGGTTGTGTGGCTCAGGGTGCGACGTGCACCGGCTCAGAAACACGGCGTGCGGGATTTTAAGCTGGGTGCACGCGTGTGGCGGGGTGCGAGGTGGGCCATCACGCGGGGCGTGGCACAGAGCAGGGACCCAGCATTCGGGGGGGACAGCTGCTATCTTGCTGGGGACCCCAGCCAGCGGCTTCTGAAAGAGCCAGGTGCAGAGGCCGGGGGGACGCTCCAATGCTGTCACCGCCTCCCACCCGCCCGACCAGGCCAGGTTTGCCCAGGAAGACCCGAACACCGCTGTGCAAACGGCGACCCCATCCGCGGGACCATGAGTTGTCCCAAGCACACAGGATTTTCGTCTCTGCAGAGCTTCTGGATTTAATGGGAAAACAGGTCAAAGGGTGAGCCACGGCACGCCAGCTCATCGCAGCGCCCTGCCGTGTTAGCGCCCTGTGGCCGCTGTAACAGGTCACCGCAAACGGAGCGGCTTGAAGCTGCAGGAACGTATTCTCGCACAGCTCTTGGGGCCAGAGATCAGAAACCACGGTGTTGGGGGGCCCCACCCTCTCTGCAGCACTAGGGGAGGGTCTCCTGCCTGGGCCAGCCCCTGGAGTCTGGGCTCGTGGCAGCCCTGTCCAGCCGGGGCCCTCTCTCCTTGTGACTTCCTTTCCCGTGTGTCTGTGTCCACGCCCCCTCCTGACGGGCCGAGGGCAGCGGAAACCACCACCTCTCTGCTCTGCTCTGCGCTGGGCCTTCACCTCCAGGATGCTGCGCCCCCAGCTCCTCCCTCCCCGGGCTCCTTCTGGGCATCCCAGGAGCGCTGGCGGGAGGGTCCAGGGGTCTCTGTGTAAGCATCTGGACTCTCGCAGAGGACAAGCAGATGGCCGTGTGTCCGGGCGCCAGGTCTGGCTGTAGGGCTGCGGCGTATCAAGTGTCAGGTGCTCTGTGTCTCCTGCGTACCCTTCGCGATACAAAACGTGGGTCTAGAATCCTTAGGGACAGACACGGGGACACACTCCACGTTGCTTTCACGAGCAATTCAGAGTCTCTTGGGAAAGAGTAAGAAAAGAGGGTGAAGAGAGAGCTTTGGAACTCCCGGGAGGAGGAGAACCAGTCAGGCTGGGGTTGGCAGCACAACGGTGCCAGGTGGGTTACTGACACCCAGAGGCCGCAGTGTGAACCGCAGTGTGAGCCGCAGTGTGAACCGCAGTGTAAGTGGCAGTGTGAACCGCCGTGTGAGTCACAGTGTGAACCGTAGTGTGAACCGCAGTGTGAACCGCAGTGTGAGCCGCAGTGTGAGCCCGCAGTGTGAACCTCAGTGTGAACCGCAGTGTGAGCCTCAGTGTGAGCCGCAGTGTGAGCCACAGTGTGAGCCCGTGAGCCCGGAGAAGCCCGGGGTGGGTGTGAGAGGGAGGGTCAGTGGAGAGAAGGTAGTGAGGGGCTGAAAGCAAAGGTGGGTGTTGGGGAGGAGATGTTTGATCGACTTACCCCGGTGTTAGTCAAACATTTCCTGGGTGACAAAGAGGGACTGAGGTCCCCCAGGTGTGTGCTGTCACCTAGACACGCAGGTGCAGACCGGAGGGGACCAGCGTGCAGGACGCAGGGCACCGAGGGGCCTGGGGCACGAACGGTCCCTCTGAGAATGTCCCGGCCGGCGCGTTTGTCCTGGCCAGGGCGGAGGGGCCTCAGAGGCCACACGTGCTGGGCACCCGCCCACTGGCTGCGGACACATCTGAGCTCCGGCTCCCTCTGCCGAGGTCCGGGGACAGCTGGACGTCAGCACCGCGGCTCCCGTGGCAGGTTGGTTAACAAGCACCTCACCCCACAGGGACACAGCCGGAGTCGGCCCGCGAGGGAGCAGAGGACTGCCCCCCAGGTGGACCCCGCAGGCCTCTGAGGGCCCCGCTGCTCGCAGAAGAGGCTCGGGGCCCGGTCTGCCGGGGCTGTCGTGTTGCAGTGCGTGACTTTTTCTCGTGTCAGTTCCCAGCAGTGCCCAACGAGACCCTGGGGGCCGTTCACAAAGCCGACCTCGTCTCTCGACACTTGGAAGCCGCCTTGCCCGTCGCTGGCACTCGTCAGGGGTGGACACTGACCATGAACGGCAAGCGGCTCGCTGACTGGCCGGTCATGGTGACAGCGCCAGCCCCCGGGGGCCACTGCGCACCACGCCTACCCCAGCCAGGGCCACCAGACGCGGCTGCAGGTGTCACTGCGGCCCCCCCAGTGTCTCCCTTGCTGCCCCCCTTAACCTCAGTGCTAACAATAGCCCGCCCTCCCAGTGACGTTCGGTTTTGGAGGAAAAGAAATTGAAATTGGTTGCTCAATTGTTCCCGGATTAAGGCTATTAGCATCCGGTGAGAATCACTTGAAGCGCGCAGAAAGCACTCCACAACACCCACTTCACGGGGACACCGCTTCCTGCCCCGATTCTAGGCTGACGGAGAGCCAGGCATGCTTCCCAGGAGAGCGGCTTCCCGCCGAGGTTTGGGTGTTTAAAGCCGTGCAGACCTGTCCTTAGAGCGTGCGAGGGGACGGCCTCGCCAGTCCCTTCCCCAAGCCCCTTCTCTGGCCCCCCGGAGGGGCCGAGCCCCCGTGCTGTCCCCCTCGGACGCTGGCGGCCGGCTGGGCTCCCGGTGGGCCTCGGCGCTCAGGGGACACATCTGAGACCACGGGCTCATCCACGTGGAGCGGAGGCCGCCCTGGCTTTGGTGCGGGGGCCCCCTGCGAGGACCCCTTCGTGCGTCACCCCGACGGGCCGTGGGGCTCCCGATGCCCAGGGGAACGCTCCCCCGGCCGTGTCTCGGGCTGTTTCTCGCTGGGTGAAGCAGACTGTGTTCCCGATGCGGTGGCCGCACCCGACCAGCGGAGGGCCTGGCCGCGGCGGGGACGTCCCCCCGTCTCTGAGCCGGGCCCCGGCCCCTCCTGCCTGCGGGCTCCGACCGGAACCACGTCCTCAAGCCTCTGCTCTTCGGGTCTCAGACTCGGCCGGGAGCTATGCCCATGGCCCTCCTGAATGCCCGGCCTGCAGATGAAAGATTTGGGGCCCTCCTAACCCCCCAATCCTGAGAACCAGCTCCTTACAATGCTTCCCTCTGTCCCTCCCGCCCCCCACCATCTTCATCTCTCCATAGACAGACAGAGAGGTGGACAACACCCACATCGCCCAGTGGTCCTGCTTCTCCGCAGCATCCCGCCCAGCACCCTGACAGCCCAGCACCCCCCGAGCACATCCACGAACCCGCTGGGCTGGCCCCTCTCGCGGAAGCACAGGCTTTCGTGCCCGGCACAGGAGGGACGCCGGCCGCAGCCCCCCACCCAGCCGCGTGGGACGGCGTCCCCGCCTCCCTCGGGCCCACCCAGCACCTTCTGTGGGTCAGGTCGAGACCCGGGGGCTGCCTGAAGGGCTTCCGTGGCTGGTCTGTCCTGTTTATCTCCGGGGAGAATCCACGCAGCAGCAGCAACAACGTCACAGAGCGTATTAAACCGACCTTCGAGCACAGCATTTCCGTTCAGGACTCCTGAGCTCAGAGCCTGCTCTCCCGTGATCAGCTGGCCATCGTATCCGCCTCAGCCCTTCTTTTAAAAATTTTTTTACGCCTACAGCACCCAGTCTCCCCAGACGGTCTCCCATCCCAGGACTCACGAGGCCCGACCCTGCTTAGCTTCCGAGCTCAGACGCGATCTCATGGACGCGGACCGTGTCATCCCTGTTCTACGAAAGACAAATACGGATAGTTTTTTCTACGTGACTTCAGTTCCGGGACTCCCCAGAGGCATCCTGCCGGTTCCCCGTCACTCATCGCTCGGCCTGGGGAGGGGTCTGTGTGGGACCTCAGGAAATCCGCTGAGATAAGGGTTGGCCAGCTTTTTCTTTCTGAGGAGGGCAGTGAGTGAGGGCCTTCCCTCCCCTCTCCCTGCCGCTTTGGGGTTTAGCCTCTGTCAGGGGCCCCGAGGGGGGTGCCCTGAGGGCTGCCGGTGGTGGCAGCGTCTCTAGTCCCGTGACGGGCACATTAGGCTGGATGCTCGTGCACCTTCTTAATGGGATCACCTGAGTAAGGTGCACGACAGGGTGGACAAGTGATGGAGGAACAAATATGTCCCCCCTGCCCCCGGCAGGAACCAAACCACCACGTAGGAGGAAGAGTGTACGTCTCATCGACAGAGGAAGGACCCTTTGTGGAGACGAGGGGGTGGCAGGGGGTAAGAGCTGATATTCCCTCCCTCGTAAAGGATGGCCCCGAGTTGTAGAGCCCATTATTCCTTGCATTTCCAGAGCAAATGAACTTGACAGATGGCTGTGTCACCCGAACCCCCACCTACCAACTTGATTATGCAGAAAACAATACAATAGAAAAAGAAATCATTACCGAAGGAACCGGCTTAGTCCGCGGAGGGCCGGCGAGCGCGGAGGAACGAAATTACAGCGGCGGGATCGAGCGGCACGAATGCGTTTAACGCAAAGTGGGTTACGGCGAGGCCATCCGTCAGGGCCGCAGCCCCTGTCGGGGCTGCTCGCGCGGCATATGAAGTCATCTGTCATCTCCCATGGAGCTCAGCCTCGGCTGAGGGGTTCGCGGGACCGCGCCCGGCGGCCTGGAGCCGCTCACGCGCGCACCTGCGGAGACGGGACGGGGCGTGGCACCTGCGGAGACGGGACGGGGCGTGGCAGAGGCCTCCCCGCGGTCGGCCCGCGTCGCCCAGGTGCGCCCATCGCCCGCCAGCGCCACCTGGATAATGATGCCGTTCGGGGGAAGGGGAGGACACGGCCTGTCTCGGCCTCGGCCAAGCGCGAGCTTGCTTGCACCAGCGTCCGTCCCGGGGGCGAAGTACCGGGCGGGAGACGGGAGGGAGGCCGGTGCTGAGACGGCTGGGGAAGCCTCCCGCCCTGAGCCGGGCCGAGGACATCTCCCGGCTGTGGCGCCAGGAGGCACAGCAGCGTCGCCGACGTGCGGGGCAGGCCGGGCCGGACGTGAGCTTTGCCGTGGTGGCTGTGCTGCGTGTGCACCCCAGGCCTCAGACGGCGTCTCGGTGCCAGCGGTGACGCTCAGGGACCAGGCAGCTGCACCACTCGCCTCCTGCGCACGGGTGTGACTCTGCGCCCCGGGCCCGGCTGGCTGGCGGGTCCCCATCTGAAACACCCTCCCCTCTCCGCTGCTCCCCGGCTGCCCCGGGGCCCAGCCCACGTGTGCCGTTCCCGGCAGACGAGTGGCTCTCTGCACCGCTGCACCCCGCTATTAGAAGACCCCATTCTCCCTGGCGCTGGGGGGGGGGATTCACCCTCGGGCGAGACTCCATCTCCCAGGGAAGGGGCGACGCCCCATCCGGGCCCCTCAGCACCTGTCATGCAGCTCCACGTCTCCATAAATAACAGACGTGGGGGGGGGGTCCACCCACACTGGACCCTGCCCCACCCGCGTAGCCGCTGGGCACACTCAGGTCAGATACGCGGACATACAGGTCCCAAATCACCTGATGACTTATTTCAGTAAAATTCTAAATATAACTATATAACAGTGCAGTTAAATAACATGGGATACATACAATAATATACATTATAACTTAATACGTCGAAAGAAACCAATACGGGTAATAATTCGTTGAGTTTAATTAAACATGAACGTGTTAAAAATTGAACCAGGAAGTATTTTGCAACTTCGGAAGTTTAAAATATTTGTTAAAGGGTTTACTCCATCTTGCTGGGCGCTGCTGTTGTTTTTGGGGCAAAAATGTAACCAGTGACTGTGTCTTTCTTTCACATTTACTTAATGGACAATGAATACCTGACACTGCTACAAGAATGTTTATCTGTACTCAACGTCAACTAAAGAGCAAACACAAGTGTTTATCTTGGTTCCATCTGACTTAAGAAGCGTCGGGTTTGGGGTCCGCTGGCCGGGTGTTCGTGGGGACACGGCGGAGCCCAGGCCGTCAACCTGCAGCTACTCGTGGCATCTCCACGACATCGCGTTCGCAGGCAATTACGAGGCTCGCAACCCTCGGGAGGCCACGTCCCTCTGGGGGAGCGAGTGGCGGCTGCGTCTGTGAGGCGGCGAGCCACCAGGGACCGCACTGCAGGGACGCTGCTGGCGGCGGTGGCCGGCCACAGTGGCCTGGAGCCCAGGTGGGCCGCACACCGCACCTTCGTCCCCTCAGATTTCGGCCCCAGGGGGGCGGTGTGGGCTCAGTTAGGGAACAGCACCACCACGCTGACTGCCGAGGACACCGGCTCCTTCTCGGGAGAACGTCCCCACACAGGCGTGACAAAGACGCCCTGGGACGCCACGGGGGGGAGGGCTGAGAGGGGTCCGGGTCTCACGACTGTCACGCCTGTGACAACCAGAAGTGACAGCCCGGCTGCCACCCCACCTGTGGCCCAGTGACACCCACTGCGACGTCCGACCTCCAGGCCGTGTCGTGTGGAGCCACCGAGTTTGTGGGCACTTGACATGGCAGCTGCCAGAAATGAGGACACGGCTCCCCATGTCCCCAGCTCCCCAGAGCCGCTGGGGGAGGCCTCGTCGTCGCAGGGGGCGGGGGGCTTCCTCACGGAGACTCTGAAGGACCGCGTGAGCAGAGACGTAACTCTAGACAAAGAAGCTGTGGCCAGTCGGACAGACGGCCACGCGGGGACCGGTCTGAAACCCGCCGGGCCCTGGGGTGGACACGGCGCCTCCTTGGCCAGCCCCTGGTGCGAGCGCTGCCTCAGGGTGGCAGCCCCCGGACAGCGCTCTGTGTCGCAAAGCAAGGGAGGGTCACGAGCCGTCTCTGGCTGCCGGACACTCAGGGCCCAGGGGCCAAGGACAGACACACCGCGCCACGCGGGGCCCACAGCCTGCTCGGGTCCGGGGGCCTGGCCAGCGGGAGAGTCAGGGGTCACAGCCCCTGCACCCAGACACCTGGGAGTCGGTCCCCGTGACCCGAGGGACCGGACACGCCCAAGTCTCACCTGGAGGGGACCCTGTCTCTCCTGGCGGGGGCCCCCGTCTCACCCTCGCCACCCTGCTGGAATCTTTCTTTCGCCGTGGGCAGGCCTGTGGAGCTTGCGGTAACACCTGGCTTCACAGCACGGGGGCGCCACCGCCCCGACACCGTCTGGTGAGTGAGGCCCCGAGTGTCGGAACCAGAGGCGTCTCGCTCTCAGTACCGGAGAACTGACCCACGGAGGGTTTGCTCTGCATCAAACACGTAACAATTCCCCAGTCCACGCGGCCGTCCACGTCCTCACCATCCCGCCTGGACGGGAGGGAGGACCGGCTGGCTCGGCCACTTGCCGCCCTGGCCGGCCCCCACCACCGCTGGGGAGTGAGCGGGGGCCCGAGGGGTCCCTCGTCTGCTCCTGCGGGCTGGGCAGCCGTGCCCCGTGCACATGCGGGAGAGAGCGTGTCCGCGCTCACGGCGGGGGCCGGGCAGAGAGGACGCCCCACAGCCAGCCTGCGGAGGACAGTGGCGTCCGCGTCCCTGGCCGCGGACTGGTCCCGTCCTGGCGGTGTCCAGGACGACACCAGGGTGCTGCGGAAGGGATGGAAGGACCGCACACCCGGGCCACTTGCCCCCATGGGCGTCTGGGCAGCCGGACGGGCAACAGGTGCGTGCAGGACGTAGTGCCTTGCAGCGCGCGCCGGGCTGGGGCAAGGACCCCTGCCGCTCCACTCTCTGCCCGGACACCCAGGCGCGTCCTCCACAGCTCCCCCCGCTCCGCGTCCTCACTTCTGTCCCCTCGGGGGCCCCTCCCAGCACGGGCGGCCCTGACTGCCTGCATCCTCTGCCAGCCCCCGGGGACAGCCACTGCTCGGACGAGGGTGTGCGCACGACCCGGGACGAGCCCATCGCGGCCCAGCTCAGGCCGCCCTCCGCCTCCACATGGCCAGCAAGGCCACTCAGCGAGGGGCCGGGGACAGAGCCACCGGCGCGACTTTTTAAAACGGTGACATAAGTATCTGTCATTTCACGATCTATGAATTTTTTAATATTTCCAATATAGACGGTGCCGGACGTGGGATGTCATGAGCCAGGATTCCTCGTAGCCCGGGGGCCTCCTCATGCCGCTGACTTTTTTTTTTTTTTATCAGGTTTCATCCGCTTTATTGGAAGATGGGCGAAGGCCTTATTGGAAGACGGGTGGACATTTGTCAGGCACTTAGCCGGCCCATCCGTCTCCGGCTCGGGCTGCAGACGCAATTACTGCGGGGGGCGGGGGGGGGGGGGGGGGGGGGGATGCCGGGGACCACCCCCCCGCACGTCCCCTCCTCGAACGGAACGGGCGGGTGAAGGCCGTGCAAACACGGTCCCCTGCATTTACATGGCCACTCGCACGGCCCGGCGGCAGTGCGGGGAGCAAGAAGGCAGAAATGGTCAAGACGCAGCGACTGGACTCCGCGATCACACGAGAGTGTCGAAGCTGGCGTTACACACACCCGACACGAGGCTGAAACGGCTCCCTCAGTGAACACGCGTGTGGGTGAGTTTCTTTCTCCAAGGGGAAGGAGCACGGAGAGACGTCCAAAGGCAGCAGCGGGGTTGTTGGGACTCCAGGCGTGCTCGGAGGGCGGGGGCCGCACGGGCCACGGGGAGACGGCGGGGTGTGGGGGGGAGGCTTCGGGACACGGCGCTGGGCGTGAGTCTCGGGGACGGGTCGGGAGGGCCCCGCAGTGCCGAGGGGCCTGACTGTCATCCTCACGGGGACTTTGGGGCAGCAGCTCTCCACACCGGGGTTGGGGGGGCCGGGCTGACACTATCACAGTGACCTGGGGACCTTGAGCCTGCCAAGCCTGTGTGCAGGGCCCACGCCGTCCCTGGGAGCTGGCCGTCCTCACAGTAGGGGGCCAGGTCCCAGGGACTGGGCTTCCTTCCTGACAAGGAGAAGAGCCACGAGGAGCACTGGGGACGCGGCTGTCACCCGCTTCCCGCCCTCAGACGCCGGGGTGCCGGGGGCGTCCCCCAGCCAGCCTGGTCTGATTCGTACGTTATCGATGACATCTTCAGCGTTTTCGCACCGTGGAAGTGAAAAATCTGTGGAGACCTGACGAAAGGAATTTTAAAATATTGATTTTCTTGCAGCATGAGGCATGATTTACGATCTCCTCCCATGGGGGGGAAAGACCCCCCCAATCCTGGTGCTGCAGCCCCGCGCTCCTGCTGACGGTGTGAGCCAAGTGTGCGTGGGAGAATCCGAAGCCCGGGCAAAGGCATGCCAGGGAAGCGTTCACACAGCAGATGCGAAAGGCCTTTCCGAGCGCCCAAAGCTCTGTGGCCGCCACGGGAGATGGCCACGGGAGACGGCCACGGGAGGCGGCCACGGGAGGCGGCCACGGGAGGCGGCCACGGGAGACGGCCACGGGAGACGGCCGCGGGAGACGGCCGCGGGAGACGGCCACGGGAGACGGCCACGGGCACGATCGCGCCATGGAGATGCCTGGTCCCAGACGCATCTGCGCCACAGGCTTCGTGTCTGCGAGGCACCCCGGCTTCAGACTTCCCCACACACCCGTTCATGCTCCCTCCAGTCGCTGTGAGCGTGGCCAGGAGCAGCCGGAGTGGGCTGGACCGTGGTTTACCGACAGGCCTCGTCCCTGGTGTGGGACGAGGACATTCCTGGGCCCGTAAAGTGCGTTTCAAACGAAAGCAGGGAGGGGGACGCTCCCCCTCCCGCTGCCCGTGTCCCTGAGACGCCCCTGCTCCTGGCCCCCGGGGGCAGCTGGCTCTCCTGTCCATCAGCCCGAGTGGCTCGGTGTGACTCCCGGCTCTGGGGGAGGAAGCGGCCGCATCCGTCCGTGACGCTCGGTTCTGAGCTCCGCGAGGCACAAACCCGTCGACCCCTCGCCCGCTCTCGTAGCTCAGATAAATACCTTACACAGAGCGCGGCATTGGGAGCATCAAACACGCGTTTGTTGGAGAGGGATGAGCGTGCCCTTTCTCTCTGCTTCCTGCGCCAGGCGGTGAAATGGTCATGTGACTCCGACCATTTAACTCAGAATACTTAACTCGGTTTCCTCGTCGGTGTTGGGGGTATGCTTTACCCACCTTTCTGACTCAGATGTCTCGTTAACTCGGGCTTGGCTACGTTTAGCAAGATGACACCCCAAAAAGAGGGTCCACACATCTGTCCTCCTCCCCCAAACTCCTAGCACAAACCTCTTTACTTCCCATATGTGTCAGAGGAACAAAGGGATATTTCATTGAGAAAATAGACACTTCTATTTTTTTTTTTTTTACTTTTTAGATATGAAAATCCAAATGTTGATTTAAAATTTCTGAGTTATTATTTATTTTTTTCAATAATGATCGCGTTTTTCCTCCTGGTCATCTCAAAGCCTGAGGTCCGATGAACCCTCTGCCGTGAGACTATACAACGGGCAGCTTCGAGGCATCGCAGTGCAGGCTGGGAAAGGCCCCCGCTGAGCAACCTCTCTGGGGGATTGCCTCGCTGAGGAGGGGACAGGGTCCTCGCAAGGTGAAGCACACCCCCAGGTGCCACTTGCGGGGCCGAAAGCAGAACAGGTGCGAGTCTGGGCACAGCTGAGGAACGAGGGTTTTCGGGTCCGGCAGAGGGAGGGGACCTCCCGAACCACCCAAGGTCCAGCCGAGGCACAGGACGACCAAGACCCAAATGCCACGGCCGTAATTTAGGGTGAGGTATTCTCCAGGCCCGGATCGAGCAAGGGAAAAGCCAGTGACGACCCCATCTGCAGGAGAGACAGCGTCGGGAGGGGAAGCAGGTGGTGTTAGTCTGGGTAAACACACTTCGGTCTTTCCACCTACAAAGTCTAACAAAGCATAAAACCAAGTCTAAAATCTTACAGTGATCCGTCAACACTTAAACTTTGTATTATAGGAGTAAAGACTTCATCAGTTAACACGCTCCAGAAGAATGTAACAAAATTTAGAATTTTTAGTGTAGAATCCTCAGTCGAAATTATTTGTCGTGGAAAGAAATAAGAAACTGTGACCCATAGACAAGAAAAAAAAAATAAAACTATAGAAGTAAACCTTGAGATGGTTCAGATGTTAGATTAGGAGACACACGTTTTAAAAGCAGATATTATACATATGTTCAAGGACTTAAAAGAAAACATGGTGTCACTGAGTAAACCTATAGGAAAGCTCATCTGAGAGACAAAACTATTAAACAAATTTAAAAAATCTAGAACTGAAAAGTACAGTATCTGACATGAAAACAGTCATTGTATTAGCTTAACAGTAGATTAAATATGTGCCCCAAAGACAGGACTTTAAAATGTGTGTGTGTGTTGTGTGTGTGTGCATGTGTGTGAACAGAAATTAATAGTGGGTACTGTTCAGTTCTAAACGCTGAAAAATGTAAGTGAATCCATCATGATTTTGTATCTGCCTATGTATTTGCCATTTCAATGGTCTTTATTTCTTCCTACAGATATGACTCGGCATGTAAAACTATGTCCCTTGAACCTCTGCCAGGGGAAGGGGGGACACGAGTGTGGATCAGGGGTGGTCCTCGGCTCTGGCTTCACACAGGGAGTTTAATTAAAGAGCTCCCTGCAAGGCCCCCCCCAACTCAAACCTAAGAGGGGGGACAGGGGGCCGGACGCCCGAGCACAGGCTGAGCCAGTGTGCTGTCCCCAGGGTGCAGTGTGCTGTCCCCAGGTGCTGGCCAGCCCCCCGCTGCACACCCTCATCCAGCTCACGATCAACCCCAGAAGGACCCGGCCCCCGGGCCTGATGAGAAAGCTCTGTCTCCCTTTTAACCTGTCACCGCGAGCTACCGGCTGCCGGGAGGGACGGCCCTCGGCGCCTCTCGCCGAACCCACACAATATCCACACTTGCCTCTTCTGATTGAGTCAGAAATCATTCTAAATCTAGCCTTCAATTCCAGAGCCAAACTCCGTCAATCAGCGGCTCCAGGCCCCGCGTGTCCTCCGTCTGTTGCCCCGAAGCCGTCCAGCACCCTGGGCTTGGTTTAGGGAGGCGCGGTTCTCGCCCACCGCCTGGAACAGCGCCTTCACCGCTCTCTGTCTGTCTGTCTGTCTGTCTGTCTCTTTCCTCTGTTGCTCATAAGTTATGTGATGCTTTAAGCGCACAGGAGGGAAAGAAGCAAATATCAGTGTCTCAGCCACTTCCTGTTCAGTCTCGCTTTTTCATACCTGCTCCAGTTAACACACAGGTAAAGGCCGCGAGGGACCCCCCTGCCCTGGCCTGTCTCCTCCTGCGTGTGGCCTGACCTGACGCTCCCTCCTGCCCTGCTGTGCTGTGATGTCACACAGCCCGGCCCCCACCCGCGGAAACTGCACACACGTCCGCCCTCTGCCCTGTCTCAGCTTCCCCTCTTGACGTATCGTGTTTTTTGCTGTTTTTTTTTTTTACCTTCCGTTTTTAATTCATTTATTTCGGCATACGATTGCTTTCCGCCATCCCCGTTCTTCACTTTTTGTCTTGAAACAATTATAGATCCCCAGGAGGTGGCAACAATAGCGCAGAGGGGTCCCCTGCACCCCCCACCCAGTGGCTCCCAGCGAGGGCGAGTCCCAGACCCAGACCTCGCTCATGGGGGGTGACAGGCTTGTGGGACTGTGACAGAAGAGTGGGTAAGGACACCGGTTTCCTCCCGTGTGGCCCAGGGGACGCTCAGTGCATTGTCCTTTCCACGTAAAGGACGTTGATGTCGATGAGCCCGGGGAGCGACTGGTTTCGTCATTCATGTCACTCAGAGCCAGGACCTGTCCACGGCCGTCGGCGAGGACGCACCATCCTAGGTGCTCTGCCAGATGAGCTGGATCACCCACCCGAAGCGGTACTGAGATCGTTTGGGATAAGTGACCTGAGCACAGCGGGGACACGCCCACGGTTGCCCTGCCTGCCGCAGTGGAGCGGGGGTGCTTGGCTCAGAGCCACCCACGGCCGGGAGGCCGGGCCCTGGGTCCCCAGGAGTGTCAGAGCTGGGTGATGGGCAGACAGATGCACCAGGACGGAAGGGAGAGGGTGAGTGTCCGGAAGAAGAAATGAAAGGCCAGCAGAGCCGGCAGACAGCAGGACAGGGCGGGAGCAGCCAGCCTCGCCCTGAGTCCCATCCCAGGGGTGCAGGTGTGTCTGGTGGGGGCTCCCCGGGGAATGAGCATGGGAGAAGCCCCGCCCCATCGACCTCCGACCCCTCCGGGTGGTTCTTTGCGAGTTTCTTCCTCCGGGCGCTGGCGATGGCGGGCGATGGCGATGGCGGGGAACCTGGCTTGCAAGGTCAGAGCCGCCGCCGGCTGCGCGGGTCGCATTTCCGCGCTGCGCCCCCGCCAGCTCCCCGCGCTGGCCGCGCTCCAGGCGGCCGCGTCCGCGTCCACGGAGTCCTTGCCGCTCTCCGGTCTGACTTTCCCGAGACGCAAGGTCACGAGACCGGCTCCCGGGAGCGGATTCGTTTCCCTGTCTGCGCGTCTCCCGCCAGGGTCGGAGCCATCAGCAGGTCTGGGCGGGCTTGCGGCCGGGCGCTGGTCCCCAGCGGTCAGAACACGGTGCCAAGGCTGCGCCGTGCTGCTGGGCCCGGCCCTGGTGCGGAGCCCGTAACATCAGCCCTCTGGGCCGAGCTGGGCGGGGAGGATGTGCGGGCTCGGGCCGGAGACGCTCAGGGATGGCCGGGCCCTCCAGCTGGAGCACAGCTGATGAGATAAGAGTGACAGTTGTCGGGAGCCCGCTCACCCGCCTGCCCTTGGCTTGGGGGAGGTGGGGAGGGTCTCGG